>OX103979.1:1301220-1398947 GCA_944470395.2 Schistosoma turkestanicum | reverse complement strand
TGCTTGATACCTTCAACCTACCGAGAGCCCCGCCACGAGAAGAAACTCAGCAGCCAGCTGTTCTTCGTTCCCGAAGGTATCCCTCAGACAGCGGCGAACAATAGTCAAGATGCAAGTCGACCCCAGGAGAACAAGCTATTAAAAAGGGGAGGAGTGTTGGGGATGTTAGATCCCCAAAATTCGCATGATAATGCCGTATTTTGGTTTTTACGTTTCGCCAGCAGGGGCTGATCAAATGACCTTGAGATTTCAATTCCCACCAGGAAAATCAATGGCTGTGATTGGCTACAGTGTATTTTAGTATGCTATTTTCTTAACTGTCTCAAGGACGTTGTTATGTTGTATAAATAAACGAGAGTTGTATGCTTGATTGTACTGGATTGCTGGGTGTTTGTAGAATATACTTTCTACTCTTACCAAGACTTCTGTTTTACCGTTTGGATTCAGGGTAGCCTTCCTGGAAGCTGGTAAAAGCATCGTTCGCGTTTATCGACTAAGGTAAACTCGTAATAGCCTCAAGCATCCTAAGTGCCGAACATATCAGATACACATCAAGAGGTTTTACATCGTTACGGTCACATACTCGTCCTTCATCAGCGTATGCTTGCGTGATATAATTGACAACTCTTTTATCTTCCGAGCGTGCTTTAGGTAGAAACGAAAAATCCTCATGTCTCACACGCAGACCACTAGTAGCTTCCGTATTATGTTCTGTTTTAGCCCGATAAGCTAATCTTCCAAACCTACTACTAGCTATCTTGACACGAGACATAATAAATTCCGTCAATTCATTGAAATTAGGCTCTCTCTCCTCTTCTTCCCACTTGATTCCTAGCTCTGCCCACTGGGCTTGCATTCGACGAGGTAAGAGCCTGACTATTCGTTCTAAAGTAACCATGGAATTAAGTTCAGTTGTGCAATTTAGCTGTTCTAAGGTTAAAGCAGCATTCTGCATTTTAATAGCCAAATTCGTCAATAATTCAGGATCATTAAAATCTGCATTCCCAGTTCTAAATAAGTCCTCTAAGGTTTCCCGGGCTATTACATGCGACTGTCCAAAGAGCTGTTTTAAAATGGCCTTAGCTCTCTTATATCCTGCTTGTGGATCCATAATAATACAGCCTTCAATCGCATTTTTTGCTTTTCCCTTACAATAATGAATTAAATACAATAAACGAACTTGGTCATCTTTTATTCGGGGTTCTATAAACGTTTCGATTTGACGCATGAACCTAAAGTAGTCGCGAGACTTTCCATCAAAATATGAAAGTTCGACCTTAGGTAGTTCTAAACCCTCTATCGATGTCTTACGTATCTGATCGGTCTCTGGTACCTTAGAACTCTCACTTAATCCTGGTTCCTTAATGCCTGTCAACGGTGACTTACAATAATAAATATCAGACATAACATGTGGGTTACCCATAAAAAATTCATCATTAACGACTTGCCTAGAGCTCTGTGATCCATCGAGCTCTTCCACCCTCCTCATGTTTGATTTCTTTCTGCTTGACATTATAAATGAAGTTCAATAAGAAAGGTAACAAATACAAAATATAGTAATTCCACAGTTCAGTTCCGGAATATGATAAATAATCCAAATTTCTTCCTTCAAGAAAATCTAGTGTGATAAACGATTAAAATTCCAAATGTTTCTTTATAATTCTTAATAATCCAACTGTAATCGTAATAGATAATTCCAAAATATAATCGTTTATAGAATTATTTCCAGGATATAATCGTTGATAGAAATATTTCCAGACTGTAAATGTATTTCTACAGTGGCCGTCCCAATTGGTTCCAATAGAGGCACTCCTGTACGCTTTTCCCAGTCCCGGGTCCCAACCAATTCAAAAAAGGACAAAATTCTAGGAGAAAGCGTCTGTATTAATTAAAAAATGGAAATACAAAGCATTACCTGGAAATAGTGCTTCTTCCAGGGTTCAGTTACTCCGCAGAGTATCATACACAGTAACAAATAAGTGACGCTAAGTCCAGCGGCCACTGCATCAGTCCAAAAATGTGGCGGTAGCCATATTATATCAAATTTAAACAACATATGTACAGTTCAGAAGCAAACACAAAAACTTCAATATAAGTACAAAATATAGAAAGAATAACAATATACAATGATAAAGTCTCAAATTGGAATCAAATAAAATACCAAAATGTCAACAGAAAAAGTCCGTCATGTCATAGCAAAAATACGTAAACATGGAGGGATTTTCCAAAAAACAAAACATTCAAAAAGGATTCTACAGTGAGTCTTTCAACTTCTAGCTCACATGACTTGTCCCACTCGTCTTTTGACCTCGTCACTCATTCGTCGCTTGTATTCATGTGTGTGCATGTGTATCTCGCTTGTCACATGTGTCAGCTATGACTCAACCGAAATTGTAACGTGGAACCAACACATTGATTTCAAACATGAACCAACTCCAATGA
Source organism: Schistosoma turkestanicum (assembly GCA_944470395.2). Taxonomy (NCBI): domain Eukaryota; kingdom Metazoa; phylum Platyhelminthes; class Trematoda; order Strigeidida; family Schistosomatidae; genus Schistosoma; species Schistosoma turkestanicum. Next base: position 1,396,505 of record OX103979.1, on the reverse strand, counting down.
AAATTTTTGCACACCACAATGATAATTCAATCCATATCCAGTACCCACCTCTACTTGCAAGTAGAGACAACGTAATGTCATACTTCGGGTTTCAGACATATATCGAATATTATATGTTTGCCGCATCCTGTTCCAATATTCGACAAGCCAACATCCCGATAATTAGAGGCTGTGCAATCTCAACAGATTTCTGAGGCTTGTTCTTGTCACCGGCCATGAATCATTTAGTGATGAATACTGGGAAATTCGAAATATATGTCAAAGGAGAACAGCAAGAAGACGCATTATTTACGAGAGATAGTCGGCATAAGATATTCGTCCTTGCCTCAAATGATTGTATTCATACATTAAACAAAGGAAGAAGAAATAATCTGGAAGAAGGCATATGTTCGTTGGCAATCTCGTGTTACCGAAAGGATACTGAGATCGCGTCAAAGAATATCGGCGAAGATAGAACAAGCGGAATAACCAAGATGGCCACAGAACAAACGGAAATTGTGTGTACAGCGTGCGGATAAACAAGGAGTTCACTAAAACGGTCACTGGTACCATGGCTTATGATGGTGAAATGTTTCTGTTGAACCAATCGCGTCCTTTTCATAAAAGTGGAATTACTACAGCAGCCCCCCCCCTAGAAAGGGTTTATATTTCCGATACGTAGCAGCTACGTTCGTGGGACTGGTCGGCAAAACTTGCGATTGTAGGACGGAAGGGTCGATGAACTGTTAGCGATCCAACATGCTCCAGTTGTCACCGAAGGCCTTTTACGGAGAACGGTACTAGGAGTAGCGTGCTATATTTTTAGCTGGATTTAGCGTCATACCACAATAGTTTGTATCCAGAATCTGAAGATGGAGCTTATAGAGTCTGGAACAAAAATGATGCAGACGTAGGATGAAACGAATTGAGCTGAGAAACCAGATGGTCGTTGGACATAATCTGATAAAAAGGTCGCTTCTTTGTGGTGTAAAAAATTCCCAGACGCGACGTCGTGCCTCATAGAAGTTCGGAGTTTGAACATTGAGTATCTGCTGTTATCGCACGGTCTCCAGCTGAAACAGTCGTTTTCGTGAACCGAGTAAAGAGCGGAGGGCCAAGCACTATGAGAAAATTGAACCAATAAATAACAAGTAAATTTTCAAACACACTAAGTGAAAACTGGTTTCTCCAGTGCCACTTGGCGAGTTTTGCCGTAAATGGAGTGATTATGAGGCTTACTACATGATTATTCACCGATAGAATCTCCACAGTTTAGTAACGCGTTGGAATCCGTCAAATGTAACATAATATAAATCATTATGCAAAAAAACATCAGCGATTCAGCAAGAGTGCCCCTCTGGGGATACTGCCGTTCCCAAACCCGGATAAAGGAGAAGGGTTGGCAACCATATCCCCTGGAAAGCTAATTTGCTAAAAAACGCTAACCAGAAAAAAACTCAAACCATTTTAACTCTGCCCTCGGAGTTAGGAAGTCTTCATTCACAGAGTTATGACGTTTCACGACGAAAGCCGAGTTCCTTCTGAAGTCAAGAGCCCGATGCCTGTTCTGATAACCAGAGCAACCATTCTTTTAGGTACATAGAATGCTCGAACAACCTGGCAGACCGGAAGACTGTTCCAAATTGCTGCTGAGATGATAAGATACAACTTGAAGGTGCTTGAAATCAGTGAAACACATTGGACAACGCAAACTATTTTCAGGAGAGCTGCTGTTAAACTCAGGCCATGAAGAGGAAACTGCTTCACACACACAAAGAGTTGCACTGATGATATAGGTATCTCATGGACCCAGGATCATTAGAGCATCCTTAATATCAAAGAAACAGGGCAGTACAATGATTGTCATCCACTGCTATGCACTTACCAACGAGTAACATAAAGACATTGAAGATCAGTTCTACCAGAGGCTGCAGTCATTCGTCGAGAAATGTCCAACAAAAGACTTGACCATCCTGTTGGGAGACCTAAATGCCAAGGTTGGAATGAACAACACCGGATATGAAGACATCATGGGACGGCATGGACTGGGAGAAAGGAACGAAAATGGTCAGAGGTTCGCAAACCTATGTGCCTTCAACAAACTGGTCATCGGGGGCACAATATTCCCACACAAACGCATCGACAAAGCTACATGGATTTCACCGGATCATACTACTCAGAACCAAGTCGACCATATCTGTATCAATCAAATGCTCAGAAGGACCATAGAGGACGAGAGAACCAAGAGAGGAGCTGATATATATATCACTTTATGGTCGCCGTACTGAAACTGAAACGAAAGAAGCACTGGACTAAGGGGCATACACATCACAAAAGTTTAAGACGGCCTTTCTTCGGGATGCCATGAAACTCAACTAATTCAGGATAGCCCTCAGCAATAGGTTCCAGGCCTTGCATGAGCGGAATTTCTACAAGTGAAGTAAATCTGGAACTGATCCTCTCCCACAATTAATAATTCTGAAATGCATGAGTGGTCATTCTGAAACCCCTGTTGTTCAGGAGTTAATAGATTGTGTTATCCTACATGACTTCGTAGTGACTTCACTTTTATCAAGAGAATGCGATCGGTTTAATAGAAACATTCATTGTTATAACCAATTGTACCAGTGATTGTTTTACTGAACTTTTAGTTTATTTGCACTCAATACGCGCAAACTTTCTGTTTGTGTTGCTGGCATTTTTGGGTATACTGCTCGCTGTAACTTACCCCCTCTTTTCTGGCACCATTTTGGCATTCCTTAGATACAAAGAAATCGCCAGAAAATATATTCCCTTGATTGGATTAACTTATTCTCTTTGTCCTCAGTCCACAGAGATATTACACATTGTGTTGGGAACTTAATTGGTATGTAGTGGTTATCATGGACAACCCCAACTCACGCTCCACTACAATTATGGGTTTTGAAGTTCAAACAGATGTATACTGAATCTTACTTACTTAAGCCTGCCATCCCCAATGGAGCACAGGCCGCCGACCAGAGTTCTATAACTTACTCTGTCCTAGGCTTTCCATTCCAACTTTGTTCGCATTTTGTTCAATCTTCTCATATCTTGCTCAAAGTGAGGGACTGTCTTGTGACGCGTTTGGGTTCCATCCGCATTGTGTGTACTGTCCAGTTCCACCGTTTCTTCCTGATTTTCTCCTCCACTAAAATGTGGTTTGGTGTCTGGCCGACGGATTCGAAGTATTTTGCATAGACCACTGTTAATGAATGCTTGAATCTTCTGGATGACGGCTTTCGTAGTTCCCCAAGTTTCCGCTCCATACAGTAGAACTCTCCTGACATTTGTATAGGAAATTCTGGTCTTGGCAACGAGTTTATCTGTAGATCTAATATTCATACATTTCAGTCAAGTATTTGGCAAGGTTTCTCGTTTCGGGGTTTTGCAGAAGCCTTCGAACCTTTTAGTAACAGGCGCAGTACACAAGCAGATAGATAGCTTCCTCTATGGATGAAGACAGTTTGAGAGTACAAGAGACACAATCCGAATGAAATCTAGTCAGAAGTGGTGTACCTAGAAGCATAATCTTTGATACTCTACTGTTTCGTTTCCACGGTAATATGTCACCGAAGAAGCTTAACTAGTAGATGTGGTTGTTTGTTGAGGATGTAAAGATCTGGAGGAAAATAAGTAATGAGGCCGTTCTAAATGAATTAGATAGATGGCCACATAGTTGAGGCCCGGCAATGAATTCTGAAAAGAGTGTGGTAATGCAGGCCACACACGGCATAAGTTTTTAGTGGCGCATCGATTCGAGATTGACTATGATCACCACTAACTACTAACTACGAGCCCGTCACCGAGAAGATGAATAAATCCATACAAGGGAATATATTTGCTGGCGATTTCGTCGCATCGAAAGAACACCGAAGTCGTGCCAGAAGAGATGGGAGGAATCACAGAAACAATGGAGCGAAAATGACATCAACACAAACAGAAAGTAATAAAGTAAAGTAATAAACAAATAGGTTTTGTAAAACAATCACTGGTACAATGGGTCATTATAATGAATGTTTATATTTAACCAATCGCTTTCTCTTAATAAAAACGGGCTCACTACAATTTACCAATATACCGCTAACGGCATAACGCTGCTTCGATAGAAGGAACACAAAGACTGGAAAAATAGCAAGTCATGTCTTGAAAACAACCGCTTGCAATAATGAGGTGTTATAGTCACTTAGCAGAGCATTCATGCTCTGACAAGGATATATTTCAGATCATATGCCCCACTTATGTGAGACCTCTCCCAGAGTATTGTAGACAAGCAGCTGGGCTATGAGTGAAGGATGCTGTTGCACTGGAGCGTATCCAGCTGTGGGAACTAAGTTAGTGACCGTTATTTCAAAACTCCACTACAACGAACGCTTAAAACGCGTAGAACTTTTCCTCTTATTGTAGATCGCGGGATTATCGTACTTCGGAATTCTGCGTCTTGAATAACCGTCTGTGCGTTAACATTTCTTATCATTTTTTTACCTCCAGAAATAACGATATCCGAGGCCATTTCTAGAAGGATCGAAAATCGCAGTCAAATGGATTTAGAATGAGATCCCATTTTTCTCATCGATTGGTTAATGGCTGGAATGTCCTATTCGAACAGATGTTATCAGCTTCATCAGTGGAAATTTCCAAAGAGAAGCTGAGTCTTCACTGGAAAACAGTCTGTAAGGAGTAACACAAGTCGACCGACCACCTTTATTGCTGAAAGTGAAGACTACACTTTCACTCACCTGTTTTAAACTTTACTGCACAGAGGCTGGAGGAAAGTCTACTTTATTTAATACTCCTCTTTGGTGATGATATCAGGAGTTTTTGGCTTAGCTTACAGCATCTGGATGTGCTTCAAACACAAAAGTTCAAATACGATGTCAAAAATATGTACTGAAATAAAATTTTTGCGTTAAGTCATAAAGGATTATATGCATGAACATAAATTTACCGATTTATCAGCATTAGTGAGAAGCTTTATCAATTCTAGTAACTCTTAGGAATATAAAAATGCACGAGTCAACCAGAGATTGAGAGTCATAGGATGAAAAAATATATGAAGTGATCAAACATGCTATTCTGACAGGTTTATATCTGTGAGAAAGTAATCTTGGTTTTGATAGACAAAATCGAGTTTTTAGCTGATCCATTTAGTGCACCTAAGGGTGTGCCGGATACTCAGATTTGTCCTGTGAGACCAATCAGGTCAGCATCAATGTTGAAGAATAACTGAACTGTTTATTTACCACTACGCACGTTATAAGTTGAAAAATTTAAAAGCAACCGGAGATAAAAACCCTAGTAACACAGGCGAGCTTTAAGAACCAATAAGTATGGTACCCGAATCTGTTTGCGATAGCTTAATTCTTTGCATGCTGAAATATTGGCCTACAAAAACCTTAATTTCATCACCGAACATATTTTAAAGGACTGATAAATATACCAGAGTTTTGAAAGGGTTTGGATAGTTCGTGTAGATGATTAATAGATTCATACAGTAAATCGCCAGTAATTTAAACATGAGCAACATGGGCGAAAATAAAATCCCGAATTTCGGTTGCGTGGTACATAAGTCATCGAAACATTTGTATATCACTTTCAAAATCAAAAGACAAATGAAGTAACTAAATATATGGCGACAGAAATGGTTAGTTTCGTCTTTTGAATATCCATAGTAACAGATATGTTCGTACTTGGCTTAGTTGCAGCAAATTTATCCTACTATTAATGATTTAAAGTAGTACTCGTTTGTTATTATCAGATTACTAAACTGAATTCGTATTTATAACAGAAATCATGGGTTGGAAGTAAGAGCACTTACATAACAACTGAAGATTTAATTGACACTCAAAATCAACAAGAATCAAATAACACCTTTGTGAAAGTGATAAAATACTTGACCCTAATCTACTTAGAATCAGTGTTTTGCTTCATATGTCAGTATTGCGTTTAATTTTTTTTCTCCTAAATAAATTTTATCTTTACTCACCCAGAGTATTTAATTGAAGATATGGAATTTTGCATTGCATCTAATGAAGCAAAATGAATTTCCATATTCATCATTTTATCTTTACCGTGTATAAATTACCTCTGTACATCGATATTTGATGACATTTCTCTGCTTTTAAATAAGAGTTTCGTAATATCATTCTAAATTATCACTACCTAAATTCTAATTCGATCACCATATCTTACTGAGTTAATAATTTCTATTAAAATTTATGTGTAATATATACGGTAATTATTTTCCACAAACGCATATACTGGATAACTTACGTAGTCAATTTAACATACCTCTGCATAATACGGAACCTGCATAAATAAAGTGAATATAAATTATTATTATTGAAACTCTAACGTACAGTTGCATTTCTGATGAAATCTGAAATGATTTCTTGAAACAAATTATATATATGTAGTGATTTCACTTTTACGAAGAACAGCAACATTCATTATTATAATCAGTGAACATTTTACTGAACATTTTGTTTATTCGTACTTTTGTATCGCACTTTCCTTCTGTGCTGTTACCATCTTGTTTTTGCTGCTCTGTACATTTTAACAATTATTGTTACATGTTTCGGTATTTTTTCGATACCACGAACTCGCCACCAAATATACTTTTAATACTCTTGGGACAGGGACGTAATTTGTTTGTGGACGTGTTTATAGTCTTTCAGCTCAAACATCTGCATATAAATGAGCTGTTCGTGAATAATAATAATAATAATAATAATAATAATGTTGTACTTGCTGTATTATTGAAAACATTATTCAAGCGGTGTTCATTCTAATGCTGTGTGAATAGTAGATCGAATGGATACTATGAGTTTACAGGTTAGTATAGGAATCAATAAGCTGATTTTCTGGATGCACACCAGAAAATAATGTCCACTTAAGAAGAGTGTATTGGAATAGCGGTTCGAACTTCAGCTGTTATATACACTGAAGTGAAATGACTTCAAATACCAAAATCTCTGTTTGCTGAATGTTCTTGTGTATATACTGCTTAAAATTATGGCAAAAAATTTCTTTGCCATATATTGTCCGTACTCATTACATAGAGAGTGGACACTCAGACAGTTAACCTCCTATTTCCTTAATGCAACATAGACTGTACCAATAATAAATCTACACTATGTTAAATAGATAAACAGATAAGGAATATTAGATGATTACCAGTTTCCAAGATACGTTTAGATTAGTGCAGAAATATTATTCGATCTTTTGTTGATCTACAACATACAGTTCAAAACGATATTATCTGTAAGAAATTGGATAGAAGAAGGTAGTATTTATTATATTGTTCAGTTCAATTTCTACTAGTAACTTAAGATCGGTCATTTGGCTTGGTGTGATCTATGAAATTTGTTGAAGCGTCTTAAATCAAAAACCACGTGATGCACTAAATCCAGAACCCGATGGACGAAATTGGTTTGGAAGTACCGTGATAATATAAGATTATCACCACTTAAAAGTTTGAATAGTCAGTTTATTGGCTTCGTTGTATTCATTAACATAATGACATTAATTACCGGGGAGATTAACCTGAGAAAATGATTTATTGCCTTATAATGAACACATCGTATGAATACAGACGCTTCCGAAATGTAGGTTATACATAATTCACCATGTTAAACGCAGCAGTGCCCAAAATTAGTAGAGGCCTGACGGAGTCGAACTCTGGTTTGATTAGCTTCGGCATTCATTAGCTATTGTGATAAACCAAAATGTTGCATTCATGGTTGTGGTGTACATTTCCAAAAATTACAGTCCGGTATCCATTTACCTTTGGAATATGTAAATGCTGGACAAGTGTATTTCAATGAAGCTCTGCACGAAACCGCATTATGAAATTATTACTCATTTCTCCTACTTTGTGGACGATTTGGATTTTTCCTGGCAGCTTTCCAACCACTTCTATAGCATACAAGCATCACATATGTTTTCCAGTCCAGATGAAACTAGGAATCACCAACAGAAAAATGGGATCGTCAGATTTATTCATAGAGAGATTGTTCTATCAATAAAATATCCATGACATCTAATAGAAAACATGTAACATAAAGTTAGCTCAAGGAGTTCCCATGGATTTCATTTGCTTTCGTAGTATTTGATGAAATCGTTAAAAAAAATAAGCACTTAAGATAATTAGTGCATTGTGATATTTAGAAGTATATGAATGAAGAATTAAAGATCTGCACAAACGAATGTATTGTATTCAGAATTCGAAATCAAGCATTTTACAACAACAAGAAGTTACTAGTTCATTCAAACACCACATCCGCCGCAGCTTAAATTGGAATGTATATGTCTGTAATCAATTGTACGTCTTCTTCTCAAATTCATCTTGTGTCTGTCCGACAGTGTATTGGATAAAGGCTCTGTATTATCTAGAATGCTCTCATTAGTATTAGAATTAACAACCGAAATTGGAACAGACTCACCTGGTTCTTGGAATTGTATTTGATCAACATGTCGATTGTGTGTATTTAAGTCATTGATATCTAGAAGTCGCACCATAGATTTCCCGACATTCTTCTGAACGATCCCCGTGGATGGTCGAAGATCATTGCCACGATAATATGTAACTTCTGCAGACTCCAAACATCTCATATTCGACCGAAGAATTCTTCCTTTTAATAGTTTTGATGGAGTCTCTTTCGTCACCGAATGTCTGGCATTTCTATATTGCAGTAGAAAGGTATCTACTCCCCTCTCCAGCTCATTAAATGTTGAGGTGACAATAGAATCACTCAACCTCGAATGCTGATTTTTCAGCTTATGACACTTTTCGCAATTCTTTGCTGTACGACAAATATCTGCATTTAATGACTGTCGAGAAATGTAGTCAACATGTTGAATTTGCTTGGCACTCCCGTGCTGAACCATTTTCATACTTCCATTGCACTTAGCACACGTGGCTACCAAATCTTTAAGTAAAGCATCAGAATTTTCTTTAGAAACTAGGAAAGACAACTCCACTTTAAGTCTTCTCAAATTCTTTAAACCCAGTATTGAGAGTCCTGTTTCACTAACTAAAAATTCACATGGTATGTATGAGGAATCATCATCTCTTATTAGCAATTCACAACATCCTCGTATAAGCAGTCTGTGTCCAGTAATCCCCAATATTGATACTTCAGTGGGTCGAACCACTACGTTAGGATCTAACGATTTCAAGTTCTTGAATGAAATAATGGACTCTATACTGCCTGTGTCCACAATACAGTCATGAAATGAACCAAGCGATGTATATAGTCGCTTTCGAATATGAGCATTACCTTTCGAAATGGTAGTTAAAGATAAATGATCATTAGGATCAGCTGAATTATTGGGATCTAAATTACAAGATTTAGTACTACTTGAGGCAAAATGAACAGTAGCTTTGCATACTGCTTGAATGTGTCCTATCTTACCACATCTAAAACATTTAGCATTACGAAATGTACAATAATAACGAGAATGAAGTTTTCCACATGATAAACATTTGCCAAACTTGGTCTCACCTTTTTGATTTCCTTTGTAATTCTTTTTTGAGACACCGTTCATTTTTACACGAGAATAGGAACCTCTGTTAAACGAACACAATTTTGATTGACCCTGAGATTGCTTTTCATCACGACAACTAATCAAAGTATTGGAAATCTTCATCGACTGAATATCAAGTTCATTCAACGCCTCGTAGTTAATGCACTCAGTTCTAACATCTTGAAAGGAACAGTTTGACATTCTTAACAGCTCTCTTTCCAAACTAGGTATGTTAATTCCTGCAATTAATCGGTCTCTCAGCTGCACATGAAGTTGATCACCAAAATTACACTTGACAGCCTGTTTCTGCAATTCAAGAATGAATTCCTTAACATTTTGGTCATTTTGACGAATCATCTTATGAAATTTCGCTCTTTCACGGCATTCAAAACCAGGGCACTTTACATGATTCAATAATAACTCCTTTAGCATTGCATAGGGAAGTGAAATAGGTTTTTCTGGATATGCCAAAGTTTTTAATAAGCTGTACGCTTCTTTTCCGATGAATGTTAGGAAATGAGCCACAATTTTATCATCTTTGATATCTTTCCTGGTCATACTCCAGATTTCAAACCTTTCCAAATAATCTTCAAAAGCTTCAGAAGTAGAATGAATATCTAGCTGTTCCATTACAAGATCCTGCTCGCGACGCCACTGTGATATTTAGAAGTATATGAATGAAGAATTAAAGATCTGCACAAACGAGTGTATTGTATTCAGAATTCGAAATCAAGCATTTTACAACAACAAGAAGTTACTAGTTCATTCAAACACCACATGCATACAAACCATCATTTTCTTCAATATAAACTCATTTTTAGAAGTTTTCAATGGTAAATTTCTTCATTAAGTTGTAAAATGAAAGTACTATCAGAGATGATTTTTTAGTCAACATCAACTGAAATATTGTTTTTATGCTTTTAAAGGTTTCTCATACTTAAGAATTAAATTTTATCATTGTCAGTAACAATGTTTTGCATAATTACGTTATTCGGTGTGTTTGTAAACATATAAAACTCCTAAAAATACTCCACCGACCGCCTGAGAGCAAGCTGCTCGTGGTTGTTTTAATTACGAGCTGAGCTCTATTTTGTGCCTGACAGTCATTCACTTCTTAAAATAAGATTTCACTGACTACTTGATACTTTTTTTCCTGATGAAGTTCGACAGCTCATTTTATTTTGATACTTAAAATGCCTATTAACATTATGAGGATAATAGTTTCGAAAAATACTACACTTCTTAAATTTAAATGTAAGAAAACTAAATAGTCAATTTTTGAACTTATGGGCGTATAACTGATTAAAAAACTTATACAGTTGTAATTGCCTTTTGTTACTATTTTACACAGGTTATTTTTAATGAATGCAGTAAAATGCAGAATGAACATATCAAATACGATATAGTACTTGAACTTTAAAGTTGATTAAAACCGTTGAATTAACTAGTCGCAAGATAAACGTTTGGCTAAAAATCACTCACCAATGGCATGGGTCATCACCTTATCTGAAACAAACTGGTCCCTGAAACGAAACAAAAATTTATAAGCACAACTTTACTGGTACCCTCTAAAGCTCATGCACTGGAAGAACAAAGAAGAATATATTTCCGTATTTCTAAGAACGTCCAAAATAGTCTAAAATCAAAGGGTACTAAATCTTAAGACAGTCCAATAGCTCAATATTCAATCAATAACTGGAATATTATCGATATTATTCAACCTTTCAAATTAGTTAACTAACGGAAATTACCATATTATGACTTAAACCAAAATTATGTTTTCACAAAAATGCACTTTTCAATTTTTCACTGACATGGTAAACTCATAACTTCAATAAGATCTCTTATTACTATTAAAAGTGATACTGATTATATCCTTAGTTGATTGTCAGTTCACTCAATCCTTGAAACTCTTGTATGATCTTTAAATTTCTTATAATTACTACACAATCCATCTAATTAATTTTTATATTCTCAACAATTATCCATTTATCTTGTTTATATTTTCTATATCTTTTGGTCGAATAATCCCAAATATGTATATAAAAATTGCTAAAATAATAATCAAGAATAGAAATACTTTGCTAAACAGATGATGGAAAGATTAATAGCTAATGCTATTTGTCGTGCAATATAAGTTTTGAAATAGAAATAAAATAAAAGTAAAAAGAGTATAGAAACAATCAGATGACCGCCGAAAAATTCAGACCTGTCACTGTTCAATATTCATTAAAAGATGAATGATTTGAGTCTATATATAATCAACAACTGATATTTAAGTTTCATATGTATGGACAAGTCCACAGACCATGTTTCAAAATTTCTTCTCTCGGAGTGTATGCTTCAAAACACCATCTTTTAATTATATGTAAGTTTATATGCTTACTAAGGAGTTCAGTGGTAACAAACAAGATTGATTTTGAATGTATCGGATTAGTTTATAAGATTTTGGAGACACTCCCTATTAGAAAGTATCAATTAAGATAAAATTACGAGTAAAGGTTTAGTTATAGATTATCTTCAAACATTTAGTATTAAACATATATTTGCAGTTAATAAAACAGATTTGCCTTATACGAACAGTACAAACAAGTGTCCCAATATTTGCTTGCAAATCGCCCATAAACATAATTATTATTCAGTGAGATTTAATAAAGAAGGTAGAATCTGGAACCACAATGTGAAAGTTTACCTTCCTATTGTGTGAACCTGAATGAATGAAATACCTAAATCAATCTGTAAAAAGTGGCTATAGGGTAAAACGTCAAAGATATGCGACTGTATTTAGAGTGATTGGATTTTTACAGATGAGTTATATAGATTTCGACCTTTGAGATTATAAATAAGACTCCAGTTCAGCAGTTTGACCACGAAGTGCGTAACGCTGATATTAGGTGTGAATAGCTAAGTAAAAAAGGCGAACCGAATGAGAGAATTAGGTAGCTGTGAAGTATGTTGACCAGAGATTAATTTGTAGTTTCAGTCAGGATATGAGCAGGTAGGTAGCCATTTCAAACGCGAAATCAACTAATAGGGTTTCTGATTTGTTTTGAAGTGTGAGGAAATGAAAACCTCATGGCTGGATTTTGTGCTATAATTATGATCGATAGTTGGAAACATTAGATACTACAGATTGGAATTGATTGTAGTGGTGAAGATGCATTCTCCCGCTAACAAGTTCTAATATTATTTCATATTTCTCCATCTCATTCGTGCTTTTAATCTTTTCACCACATTCAGTTCTTACTACCGTTAATACTAGTATTTCAACTACATAGCTCCTCTCTCTGATTTAATATGCCGTGTAGTAACTTGGACTTACGCACACATGTGTTAGGTTTTATTTAATTTGATACCACTGACCGGATATTCAAAAAAGGGATTAGAGTTTAAAAATGCGGTACACAATTATTGATTAGTGTCTCGAGACCTTACACATTCAAGGTATGATACAGTCAGCTATAACATACAACTTCGTACGCACGTGCATCAGTTCAAGTTGCCATACCAAATTAGTACAGAGATGCGATTGTCAATTCATATCCAATAATGGTAGGTATAGTAGAAGTACTAGCGTTGATGGAGGAGATTAGGGTTCGACGATATCATTCAAGAAGTACGATACAGTGAAATAAATTAAAAAATAAAGTCAATGGTGATGAGGGATTCAGAAGATTTGAAAGAAAACAAAGAATGGATGCATATGCGCAATCGCAAACACTTTTGAGCCAGGTCATTCAAAGTCTCTAACCACCGTTCATGATTGTCTTGCCGACCATAAGCAGATAGTCTACACATACTAACACCGCTCACTTCAGTTGTCAGTGACTTCATGGGTTTGTAACATGTTTTGGTTTGGCCGCCGCTAGACTTCTTCCTGCCCACCCCTACACCACAAAACATTGCTCGTCGAGGCAGTCGGCGGTTAAGCATATGTAGCACATGTCCTGACCACCTCAAGTGATGAAGCCTCACTACTCCGTCAACTGATCTGCATCCTTACCTAGTACCTGTTTCCCAACGATAGCATTGCCTACTCAGTTGTTCCAAGATATACCACCAATGATTCAAAGACACCTATGATCGAATACTAATAGCCTTCGAATATCCTTTACTCTAACTGGTCATGTTTCACACCCATATAGAAGGATGGAGAGAACTGCTGTTCAGTCGACTCGTCCTTTAGTTAACAGACGAATATTTTGCCTGTGCCATAAGCAACATAATTCGACAAACGCCGATCGAGACTTCTGTATATACTGCAATCTACAAAATAAATTGCTCAAACTGTCAAAAAAACAAAGTGGACTTCCTCTTCAGCTTCGTTTACGTGAACATCAATTAGCAGTCAAACGCCAGATTTATTCCCCTACATCAATACATACGGATAACTGTGGAATAGTGTTGAAATACTGGATAGGGGGAGCACAAAGGACACTAGAGAATTTTTAGAAGCTTGGCAGTCATGTAAACCAGCAATCAACAAACACATCGACATCGACTCAGTTTATCATCCAATCAGAAAAATCATAGGTGTCACAGAACCAAGAAACAGATGAAAAGGGGAATACAATCAAAATAAAGGTGCAAACAATGACAGATTTAAGGTTAATAAAAACCAATCAAAACCCAGGTTAACAGAACAAGCTACGGGTCAAACGAGGAGAAATTCGAATACTTCACTCCTATCTGAAGTTTGTGCTGATGTTGTGCAGAAGAACAATGAAAGCTCCACAACCAAAACATCAAGCTCAGGGAACTAAACTCCATCACAATCATCCACCTGAGCTACCAATTCTCTCCACCATCTCAAGTCTACAAGTGAATCACCCGGTGAAAGTTCAACTCCTAAAATGTCAGAGGATGAAAACGTCGTCTCTATGTCTTAATGAAAAAGTTAGGTAAGAATGTTAAAAGTGGACAGCCTTGATGAACACCACTGTGCTTCCTGGTACCCCTTTCAATGACAAACACTAAGATAGAACCTCACGATAAACAGAGTCGAATGCCCCCTTAAGTTCGAGAAATACTAATATTGTGGGGCGTTTAAACGTGTGTCTATGTTCTAGGACCTGACGTGGTGTGAGTATGTGGTCTACACAGCCATATCCATAGCTGAAACCACCATGGTTTTCTAGAGTGTGTTCTTCATGATCACTAGTTAGGCGTCAAAGTATTATTGAAGCCAATATCGTAGACACTGTATTAGTTAGACTGATCTCTCTGTGACTGTCACAAGAAGACTTGTCCGCTCTTACAGACTAGGACAATCAGTGATTAAGACCAGTCGGATGGGATTACATCCAGTTCCCATATTCTACCTAAAACCTCAGTCTGTCTCGCTGCTAAAATTGGACCCAAAACCCTAAAAATCTCACGGATAAGCCTATCGCGGCCCGCTGTTTTCCATTACTTTAGATTTCCTATAGCCTTTTCAACTTCATTACGAGTCGGAGGACTTGCATCAACTTGCCATTATGGTTGACTAAAGGTCGTGGGTAGCCGAAGTCTATTTAAACTGCTCCGTAAAGTGTTTTGACCATCTATCCAACCTCCTGGATTGAGAAGGAATAATAGGCACATCCTTTTCCGAGACAGTCTCGCTAACAGTCAGATCTGTAATTCCGGTTTCCTTGATAAGTCTGAATAGTTGACTATTGTTACCTATTGCCACTGCCTTTTCCATCTCATTTGCTTCCGCTACCACGATTGATTGCGATCATTGGGCGCCTGACCTCAGCCTCAGCTTGAGATGACTTCGCTCCTTATCACGTTCGAAGCCAAATGGGATGAGTTTATGAGCATCAACCAAATTGTTAGATGCTAGTGAAATTCACTGATTGTCCCTAGCCTTTTGGTTTACCTTACTAGCGGATATCACTGCCGTTTTTACAGCTTTTTGGAAATCATTCCAAGCTGCCTCGAGTATGGCATTACTTACATATCTGGCTGTTTTTCTAGTTGCCCAGAAATATACTCCTGGCTTTATTATCGTTAAGCAGAACTCTAAGGGATTTCGTTGCTGTTTCTTTATTACATCCAATTAGAGACAGACAAGTATGCGCACACACTAGAGCATGATCTGAATCTAAACATGTCCCTCAGAACGAGCGAGTCTGCTACCAAACCCTTCTATCAGTGGCTGATGGCGATGTGATCAAGTTAAGTCCAGCATTGAGTAAAACTTCGGGGTTGCCAAGTCAAAGGATGTTTTTCTTTATGCTTAAAGTTAGTATTTGCCAGGAATGGGCGATTATCTGAGAATACACCAGACGGTCGCAATTATCTGTTCTTTGAGCCACGACACTATAAGATCCACCCAAGTGTCTTTCCCTTTCGCTTAGTTTACCTTCTTGAGCATTAAAGTCATCCGCCGCTATTAATACATCAGAGCGCCTACTTTTTGAAGGAGGTCCGAAAGCTTCTTGTAAAATCCATCGTTTACCTCGTATGAGCTGCACTTAGTGGGAGCGTAGTCAGAGACGACGAAGAGGCAACGGCGAGTGTCTCTATCTTACTGAGTCGTTACTGTCCCGTTGAGTTGGCCAGCGAACAAGCGATTGTCTACTGGAATCCAGTGTAACAGAGCTAGTTCTGCTCTAAGACTCAATGCTAAACCTAAACCAGCGAGGCCACAGGAAGCAGAAGTGGAGCTTTTAGATACACGAAGCATTTCGACATGGTGAGGTCAAATAAATCACTGCACTCGGACTCGGTATGCGCGTTTCGGAGACGCAGTATACATCGATGGCGCGAGATTCTGAAGTCCTAGCTAAGGAAGCCTGCTGTCCCATTTAGTACAAGGTCCAAAACGAAAAAGCACCAACATGTAGTTTAGTGCGTGCTTTTAGGAGACCAGGAATAACGTTTTGTGTACTCGAATCGTTCGCCTTACCCTGGAGATCTGTGGGGTAAGGTGTGACATTTTCAGGGCCCACCTTCTCTAACCCCTTCATTTTGTTGTGAGAAGGCAACATCACTGCAGATGCGGGTTGTCCGAGAGAAACACCTTATTGCTGTCACACCTTTTTACAGTCAGCAGTACGACTTCACCCTCAGACCTTAAGTTGCTGCTTTTAGTCTCACCGTTCTCCAATCGACCTACCTGGCATGGTAGAACCTACAGGAATATGTGTTCCAGTCCATATAGCTCGGTTGGGTCATGACGACAGACAAGCCCGGCCACCACGTCAAGGTAGCAGCTAGGGTCGGGTAAGGTGTAGTACGTAGACTGTCGTACTTATTGAGTTGCATTTAAATAAAATCCACCGTTCTTTGTATAGCGAGAACCACATTTCTAATGACTACATGGATTTAAACCTACACGCACATACACTGAAGGTGGTCAGAATACAGATTGAAGAAAGCAGTGACAGTATAGTTTTTATTCAAAAATCATCTCATAAGAGAATAAGAAATATGATTGTCGAATATTCTAGTGAATTTAAACATTTCACTAGTTTTTAAAACGATTGAATACTGACTGACATCGAATAATATTTGTTTTCCAGAAATATTTACTCGGTTGAATGATAACTATTCATATGTGTTCACATTTGATAATTTGAAGACAGTATTTCTTCACATCCAGCTTTTAAGTATTTGCATAATCGACACACAGGTAAACCAACAACGTTGAAGTAATCACCATCGATTCGCTCAATTAAACTTGAACCTAATCCTTGGATACCATAAGCTCCGGCTTTATCCCTGAAATAAAATGATGGGAATTATAATATAGAGAACAACGAAGGAACGGAAGTAATTATATGAAGAATTAAAATAAATAAAAGGGTCTATGAAAAATTTTAAGTACTTAATTTAAATTAATATTCAAGGGAAGACAGAAAATTAATTCAACTGGGAGAGATTATGCGGAAACACCTAACAGTTTTGACCATTCACTGTGGTAATTTTGTGAGTGATGATTAGAAAGTCTGTACCCTTTGGCATGACACAGACTAACAGCCGATGGCTTTATGGAGTCGTGTTGGGTTGTGATCGACCTGAAGCTACCTTTTACGCGACCTACTGTTATACTGGTTAGTCTTTTAAACCAGAGTAAGTCAGTCAGATGCAACGTAGAACTTCGTGCGTAAGTACATCAGTTCATGTTGCCATACCACATCAGCACAGAGATATAATTGTCAAAAATCAGAGTAAGCGTTGACTAGGGATGCATAAGACGTGTTTTAGACACTTACATTGATGAAATTTTATAGCTTCATTATCCGGCCTTTTCTTCTCACCAAGTAAATTATTTCTAAACTCAAGATTACGTTGTAGTTTTACTAAATCTGAACTAAGATCAAAGAATATCTATCTGACAAGAAAATAGTTGCCTTTTTGTATATTTGATACAGACTAAATAGTACAGCATAAACTAACACAAAGAAATATAAACCTAGTTATACTACCTACCTATTTGTGACACTTGGATTCTACTGTTCACAAATTTGAAAAACAACTTAAGAAACAGATTACTTATCAGAATCCATTACAGTAAAATAGGTAACAGCTGAAAGGTCACTCTACCAATACATGTTTGAATACGAATGATGTAAATAAAATTTTAATAATACCATCTAGAGACATACATTGGCTCTGAAGACTGAATATACCCCTCGATAATACGAGGATTTAATTCAATCATCTTTACATTTGTTACTTCATGAAATTGATCGGTTTTATGTTGTTTTCCAGATATAATCCAGTTTAAACAAACACCGGTTATCACTTGATGAGTATTTCCGCTCAAACTAAAAATAATATCGATTAATCATATATAACAAACCGACTGAGTATATTTACAGCATCTGAGTGACTTGATGGTTTCCCAAATACACACCCTTCAAAACATACCATAGTATCCGCTCCTATAACTACATAGTTACACTATTACCATGTACACTAAAAATAAACAAACTTTACTGATATCCAACGTATTCACCACTGCATCCACTTTCAGCTTAGCTGTGGCTTCGATATAAGCTGGTATTGAGTCAAAGTTATCTAAAGGTAACGACTCTTCAACATCAGGACAAACAGAGGAGAACTGTAAACCCTATATAGTGGTTAATTAGTTCAAGGGATGAATTACAATATTCTCAAGTAACTTTTTTCGACGTGGTGAAGTGCTAGCTAGTATAATTTCTACGGATTTCAGCTCTTCTTTGAGAGAACAAAGCATAGCTAACAAAAAAAGATTTCTCCGTTTAAGTGATATCTCGACAAGGAACAAAAAGTAATTTGAAACTATGATATTTTTAAGAGCGCAACATATTCTACAAGGATAATAGTGGAAAACTTTGGGGAATATGAAGTATTTAGAATATATTTTGTATTGATTAATGAAACTTAGCTACTACTGTAAAACTTCATGCGACTTTGGTCACTGTAAGGTCCAGGAATTCATTAAAATACAACAGCCGTCGTCCACTTACTCTTTAAACGAAATATTTGAATCATCTTTCAAGTTATAAAGTGCTATTTTCTATCTCAATAGATTGCTATATCACTAAAAAGGTCATTTTGTGATGGTTTTGGGAATGAAGACTCAGAGCTTCAGTGACTTTAAATTTTGCAGAAAACATTTTTCGAGGTCCTGAAACAACAGGATATCCCCTTTTTGTGTTTTGCAGCGTCAGTCATTTAACAAAAACAGAACTTCGTACATTCGTATTTCAGTTCAAGTTGTCATACCACATTAGCATAGAGATGCAATTGTCACTTCAAATCACATAATAGTAGAGGTAGCAGAAGCATAAGCAGTAATGATAAATTTTACGGTTCGTCGCTATTATTCAAGTAGAATCCAGTGAAATAAACTTAATAAAGGGTGATGAGGAAATCACAAGGTTAGTATTTGAGAGAACACAATAAAAGAATACACCTGCACCTTTGCAAACGGTTTTGAGCGATGTCATTCAGGGCTTCTATTGATTACTACTATCTCGCTGATCTGCGAGACAATGGTAACTGATGGTTAGAGACTTTGAATGACATACCTTAAAATCGTTTTCAGTTGCGCAGGTTCATTCATTCATTGTGTTCTCTCAAATTCTAACCCTATGAATTCCTCATCATGAATATCTTTCTCTTTCTAAATTTACCTCACTGAATTATACTTCTCGAATTATATCTTCGAACCCTAATCGTCTCCATTATTCCTAATACTTTCACAATCACTGCAACTATGGGATTTGAACTGACAGTTACGTCTCTGTGCTGATCAGGTATGTCAACCTGAATTTATGTACTCATGTATGAAGTTCAACGTTGTAACTGACTGACTGAACCACTGGTTGCGATTATCGCGCGGATTCCAGCTAGATAGTCTTCCCGCACACATATGGTTCAGTTTAAGAATCAGTTAATTCATGAACAGATGCCATGTCTTCGTCTGGCCACATCCAGCTTTCTTCTAACCTATTTTTACATCAACCGTCATCACCTGTTAAGGTAATCAGTGGATGGGCAAATGAAACATGTCCCAATCACCGCAAGTAATGAAGATTCATCACTTAGTCAACTGATTTTAGATATTTATCCAATGCTTTTAGACTAACCTCATCATTGCTGACCCAACAGTTTCAAAATATACGAGTAGTACTTCGATGACACCCATGATCGAATACCAGTAACCTACGAATACTCTTTTCTTCAAGGCCATGTTTCATGCTCATAGAGTGAACTGCTGCGCAGTAAACTCGCCTTTTAAGTGACAAACGAATATCTTGCATACGCCGCAAGTGATTTAAGTGACCGAACACTAACCCGGCTTTTCGAATTCGTTCCAAGATCTCAGGACACCAACACACCGAAAATGAAATTTCTAACAAAAACGCGACACTTGGTGCATAATTGCATGACAACTGTGTTTAAATATTACTTAAGAGTAGGATGTCTCAAAGGGTTCACATGGAAATAACCGAAGTATCTTGAAACGAATAATCACTGAGCTTCCTGTTCACTTAGATGAACACAAAAAAATAAACAATGGACTCTGCAAACGTTTGATAGTTCAGATAATTCTCCGATCTACTATTGATTGAAGGCAATATCATGAGACTTGTCCGTACTTTAACGTGACCAAGGATGGTAGTTGACGTTTAATCACCTAAGATCTAGTAGAATAACTATCGGTATAACCCCACATTGTTAATGCCAAGCACCAAGTGGATCTACCAAACTAGTGAAAGAAATGTCAAATGTAGCCTTACTGTAGCCTTTTGCTTTCAATTTCGAATATCACCTCTACCTTATTCACACATTCGAAAATGCCTGTATATATTATCCGTTTAAAAGTTCTTATCCGTATATTAACAGATACAGTAGAGATATGGTAACGCATTTATTGTAACAACTTCAAAGATATAAGGTGAAATGCGGAAGATATTAGGGTATCTAAATTCCTCTACATCCAATATCTTATACACGAACTAGTATAAACCAATTGGTCTCTTTGGGCTTGATTCTTATTCTTTCGGTACGGTTTCAGGTATCTGGTAGTGTTCAATGGATGGTGGTCTAGCCACTCGACTGCACTAGTTCTAGTCAGTTGGCAACTGTTTGTGAGTTTGTATGTCCCCCGATTTGAATGAGTACATTTGTTTCAATTTCATCCAAGTTATACGACGGTCCCATTAAAATGCTCAGAGTGGGGAAAGTAAAACGCAAAATTTAGAATCTAACCACGTCTTTTTCCAAGGTTCACCCCGATTCCTCCCGAATACGTAGTGTTGAATGGTAAATAGAAGTAACTAACCAAATGCATAGAAATATACCGAAACAACAGGAAACGAGCGGAAATAAATCGACTAGTTTACGTTATCTCGTGAAAAAGATATGCGATACTGTCAAAAACCTAATACTTTTTCCTCCAGCTAGTACAAAATCGACTGATTTCTTTTCGATCGAATCCTGTTCCTTCGGTACGGTTCCAGGTTTCTCACCACACTTTGTGTAAGATATAACTCATTTCAATCTAGATGCTAACCTAACCTTTGAATTATACAGAAGCAGTAAACACAGAGAACGCTAGTATGATTCGAGAAAACAAACAGAATCAGAGAATCTCGTTATTACGCTGTATTTAAGTTAGCCGCCGGCTCAATCCAATATCCAATATTGGATATTGGATTGAGTGCCTTCTGGCAGTTACATAAGGTTCCATTGAGAAACATTGCATCATATTACCTTGATTCAGAAAAATATTGCAGTATTGTGACATTTTCAAAGATATGGAACAGAATAATTCTAAAACAAAGACGACTACCTTCCGAAATGATTTCTTGGCTTTTTCCTTCACACGAAGCTAGAGGTTCCCAGAGATTGCTGAAATTAAGAACTCTGATGTCCGAGTTAGCTTCTGTTGTTGACCGTCTCGCGAGAAAAACGGGATCTGGGCCTGATAATAAGCGATATAGATTAGGTTTGTGGTCTGAGAATATGGCAATAATAACAACTAGCATGTCCCAAGACATACGTCAGGCACAGCTCGTCCATGAGGAAATGATAATCCATATGTGAGTATGTGTTTATCAAGTCTCTTCTTAAAGCTGTCCACTGAAGCGGCTGTATTCACCTCGGCTGGTAGAACGTTCCAAGTTGCAACTACTCTTAATGTTTGATCTTTGATGCGCAAATTTTCGAGGACTACCTCGCGAACGTGCTGGTGATGATTTAGTAAGGTGCTCACTTTCAGATGGTTTGACGTGCCTAATATGTTGTACGCCATAATCAGATCGTCTATGATTGTCCTGACCCTCTGGAGGAATAATTCCAGGTGCTGGAGTCTGTTTTTACTAAGGCTTGTTCTTTGACTCTATCACTCATTTAGTTGCTCCTCTCTTCACTCAATGCAGGAGATTTGTGTCACTTTTAAGGAGAGGTTGTCTGACAACGTTTTGAACCTCAAGGCGTGGGCGTGCGTATACCTTAGACAAAGTTAAGAATAATTGTGGGGTGACAACACCGAGTTGTCTTCGCGTAAAGTGAAGAGCTGCATTAGCCTTGGCTGCGTCCTCTATATAGTTCGAACTGGTGTCTAAGCTTTTTGTGGTTATTAGACCGAGATCACGCTCCGAGGATACATAATGGAGCTGACTTCCGTTGAGGGAGTAAATTGTTTGCATCATGTGGGCCCAGAATGTACATAACGTGACGTTTCCTCTGGTTTAGTTTTAAACAGTTATTCACTGATCATTCCTTAATGGATGTAAGGTCCTTTTGGAGCTCAGTCGAATCCTCTTCGCCTCTCATGGACTGCCCGCTCTTTGCATCGTCTGCATAGATCAGTGCTGCGGAGCTGACTTTGCATAAGAGGTCGTTGGTGAATTTTAGGAAGAGAAGTAAACAAAAGATGTTCCCCTGTGGAACTCCTGGTATTGAGACTCGTCAGCTCCTACTCACACTGCTTACTTTGAGCTAAGATAGAAGTGGGCGACTGAAGCCAATTTCTGCAACCTTCGCAATTAAATGTGTTTGGGGTATTGTGTCGAAGGTTTTCGCGAAGTCAAGGAATATTATTTGCACCGGTATTTTTCGGTCCAAGCAGGATGTTTAACTGTCCCATGCTGTGAGAAGATTGGATGAGCACGACCTGCCTTTCCTAAACCCGTATTGAGCTTTATGAAGGATTTTGTTGCTAACCTTGTACTCCCTCATCTGTTCGTTCGCCAGTCCTTCCATCACCTTCATAGTATTGGTAGTAATGCAACTGGTCTGTAACAGGCTGGGTCCTTCCTAACTCCTTCTTTGAAGATTGGAGAGAGAGTAGCTTGTTTCCATCCAGCTAATAGTTGGTGTGACTTCAGTAAATGCCGGAACACGTCACATACCGGAGAAGTGATAGGTTTCTCTCACTGTTTTCGGCTTAAAGAGCGGCTGTTATTGCATCCTTGTTACTTTCCATGGCGCAAGGAGTTTAGGTTTCTTGATATCAATCTGAAGGCTAATTGAATATTTTCCGGTCCTTCAGCTGGCAATTAAGTTGAAAACTGTTCCGCGCTTGTAAAAAGTTGATTCCATTGATCGGTTGAGTTGGCAGTGAATACCTAATCCAGTAAGATCCTCACCATTTGTACCTTAGAGAACCCATACACTAGATTTCGTAGGTTTTACGTTGGTAATGAATTTGTGAAGAAATTAGTAGTTTAATTGACTTTCAGCTGTTAGCTTGGTGTGGAAATATCGCTTATCGTTTGGTTTGACGTTGCATCTGAGACTCGAAGCCCGGTAGGATCTATGATCTAAATACTTCGGACAGTTGTTCCAGTTACTCGAGCTCTGTGCATCGCTTAACACATGATCTTCTCACCCTAGACCTATGATTTTCAGAAGTATGTTTTGCAGGATAGTATTCTGAATGGTGTTGCTCGCCACCTCCAATTGGTCATCAAATACCAGCCCACAAAACTCTCGTGACCACCTGGCGTTTAGAAGATACGTAGCCGATTCACATTTACGGGCTTTGACCAGAAAATAAGGGTAATCTTACGATACAATTAAAGATAAACAGAAATTAACAAGGTTCTACCAGGTCGAAATAGATACCTCGGACTTGCGAAGCAATCGCAAAAGTATTTCCGGTATTATTGACAAACAAACAGTTTATCTTAAGGCTGAACAAAGAATAGTGGTGGAAACGGATTAGAAATACTCTTTGAAAGATGGGGTCTTTTGCAACACTAAGGTGAACAGATAATCAGTCCAGAAGGAAAAATAGATTAGGCAGCTTACGTGAGAGGTAACTAACGAACACACTACACATGCATGTGTGTCACTTTTACACAACACAAGGGGTCTCATGGTCCACAGAAACTCAGGTCCATTCTCTCTTGAAGAAATGCACATACTGAGTAGTTCATCTCATGCGCCAGTCGGAACTCACATCGATCGCCCCATGGCCAGGCATAATCATGCACTACACTCACGAACTCACTCAACCTTTCTACGCTAACCACAAGCCACACCCCAGTCATCAGCAGAAGTAGGATGCTGAGGCCTGAATGTTTCTGCCGATCATGCTAAACTGAGAGTTTTCACCACAAGCAATTTTCCCCCTCGATTGAGATGGGTTGGATCAGATCAGGATGGAAGCAGGTGAGCTAACAAACACACAAAAGTTCAACTGGAATTTTTTATAAAGAAGTCTTGGCTGTATCTTTATAAGGACGCCACGGTTCTGGCGAAAACCAACAGCAAATGTGATTCCCTAAGCTTTTCAACTAATCGCTCCGGCAATCGGCTCCCTCGGCACCACAGATTTCATTTATGTGCTACTAATTAGATGACGTGACTTTCGGCTACGCTTAGAAAGTCATTGTCATGTAGAAGGACCAGATGTCTAAATAAATCTTCGTGATATCCACCAACGTATACATCCCTTTGAACCCCAGGTGTATCAGAATGTTCCGTTGCCAATGGTTCAAACAGTATTGAATGCTTATCGTATTACAGCATTAGCGGACGAATAATCACGCCAAAATATCTGCTATCTTCGGCTGAAATCCCGCCTTAATCTAGTTTAGCCCGAGAGTTTGTCAATCTTGTCGAATTTGTATTCTACCCAGTTAGATTATTTAGCACATCAAGATATCTGACCGTATGACAACAATAGTATACTGGAGGGAGGATTTCATTTTATTCGTATCGGATACAGGCATGCTCTTATTTTAAGAGACATAAATCTTCCGACGGTCAACTTCGCTGGATAAACACACTGGACAAGTACCTAATAACTCTGCTGACGTTTCGTTCTTCAAATTCATTGAAGCGTCGGGAATATTAGGCAGTGTAAAGTTGATAAATAAGTGCTAAAGCAATCAGTCACTATCACGATTAGACTTTATGTTGACGAACGAAGACGTTGTGGTTGGAAACTCCTCAGAACTGACTTGTCAAACAAAAAGCGATTAAGTCGTTAAAGCCTTCACATGTAATGGAAAAACTGGGCTAACATCCAATGGACAACAATAGCTGTGATTCAAACGGTTGAATATGTCGTCTTTGATGGAAAATCGGCAGCAAGTGGACCGAGAACTCTGTTTCTAGCACTAGTGTTTACTGCTGAACAACATCTTACATACTGTTCCAAAAACAGTTACCAAAAGTTACGCGCTTTAGAATCTATTTTGAAGGCTTTAGTTTTGGAAATCCACCCCCCATGTAAATATAATTGTGTTATGATCTGACTGAATCTTTCTGTTTGATATTTTGGTATTCTATTTGATCCCATTTTTGGATTTTATCATTTGTATCTTATTATTATTTCTATATCTTGTACTTATATTGAAGTTTCTATGTTCCATTCTGAACTATATATGTGTTGTTTAAAATTGATACTTAATATGGCTACAGCCGTTTTTGGATTTAATACTCTAGCAGCAGCTCGTTGTAACTACCTGTAAGCACTTATTCTTCCAGTATCGGAACTTATTGATGTGATTAGAAACTCGAAGGTGCAATATTGTTTTGTTAATTGTCTGTATTTCCTTTTTTGATTAAAAGTAGAACCATTCTTTCCCAGATTTATCATTTTTGGACTTGGACTGGGTGAGACGCGTGTTAACCTACACCTTTTGGATTCAGAGCTCACTGTGTAGTAAATATTTCTATAGTTCAAAACAATATTTGGAGGAAGATCCTTTGGATATTTTATCGTCAAATATTTCCAAAGTCACAGCCACGTTCTGCATCTTGATTGCCAAATTCCATAGCTGTTCTGCGTCATTGTAGTCGGCATTCCCAGACCTAAACAATTCTTCCAATGTTTCACGAGCGATTACATGCGATTTTCCAAAGAGCTGTTTTAGAATGTCCTTAGCTTCTTTATATCCTACCTGAGGTTCCATGATAAGACACACCTCAATCGCAACCCCTGCCTTTCCTTTGCAGTAATGGATCAAGAACAATAATCACAGGCTATTGTCCTCTACTCTAGACTCTATATAGGTCTCAAACTGGCGCATGAACTTAAAGTATGCACACGGATGAGAACACGACGGTGGCAATAGCGTCAGCCACAGTGATGGCACTACTGAGAGGGCTAACATTCAATGCCCTGAGTGTAGTGAGGAGTTATCTAGGTTTCGTGGACATGCTGTTGTGTTGTATATTCAGCATGAGGAATCGAGCATGGCATTGTCCACCTGTCGCACTCCACCGTCATCGACTTGTACTACAAGTATCGGGATGAGCACCACCAACAGTGATAAGACAGATGAGGTGAAGGGCATTCCTAGTAAGGAAAGTGAATTTGATCGATTAGCGTTGGACACTATGCATGATTCCAATGGATGCCATGAGAAGTGTACTACTACTTCTACAACTGAGGCTACTAAGGATAATAGTATTGATAAAATTCCTGCGGGTAATAGTGATCGAGGGACAATGAAAGGCACTCATCGACATCGATGTGGGAGTACATTACGCTCACATACTGCTACCCAAAGTGAGAAGCAGGAGAAACGACGTGATGCTACTATTATTAAGAAGCGTAAACTTCGCTCTCTTTCGGATGCTGTGACCAGCAATGAAGAGAGTAGTCATCAGAATCGTAGTAGTGGCAGCGATAGTAAAGAGACAGCAAGTGTGAGCAATCCACCTATAGTGACTAGTCGATCTACTTAATCGAATCCTACCGCAAACGCAAAGCTGGTTGAAGATGCAGAAGATTGTTCAACTCTAACTGTTCTTACTCCGGTTGACTGTCAGTCGAGTTATGATGAGAAGAAAGCGTCTGATGGTAACAGCCAGTTTACAGTGTTGTATGATAACGATGCTGTTGATGTACACATGTCTTGTGTCCCTGAAACGGAACATGAAGAACAACAAGTGAGTTTATCGGTTTCTAATTGCGATACTAATGCTGTTCTTTCATGTAGCGAGATGAGTTATACAACAACGGAAGAGTTTTACTCTACGGGTGCTAGTGTTTCCAGAAACAACGTGACTTGTCTGACAGAACGGAATCATGATGACGATGACAATGATCTTGATGTCACTGATAAGACAAATGAGTTGTCAACGATGAAGAATGCTGATCAAACCTCTTCTGTGCCAGGAGATGGTGAGGTAAATATTGTTCCTATGTTATGCCACTTAGACTCTTCAGGAGACGAGGAAATATCAAAATTGGAGATCCTACCCTTGCATATTATTTATGGGTCAAGAACTACTGTTGATAAGTTGGCACCATTGACTTCATCGTGTCTGCCGCTCAGAGCAAGTGGTGGTGGATTGACGATTCATCCTCATGAAGTAGAGAGTAAATTTCGAATAAGGTAAGACCAGCACTACGACGTGTTGTACATGTTCATGTGGGTTAACTGGATGAAGTTTATACTACCTTTAGGTCATGCTGAGATAGATAGAGGAATCAAGAACCTGATGGGAAGGTACAGGCACATAGTTAGCATGATAGGTCATATCAATTTTAGAGGGCGGGTAGGCGTACTGCTCTAAGTCCTACTCGTTCTTCTGGTGTGGATTAGGGGATGAGAGTGAACCTGCTGAAGTGTCAGATGGGCTTTCCTTTGTATGGAGGGATTTCGCGGGCCGGTGTAGAATCTATTTTGAAGGCTTTGTTTTTGGAACTTATTGTTGTGATTAGAAACTCGAAGGTGTAATATTGTTTTGTTAATTGTCTGTATTTCCTATTTTGATTAAAAGTAGAGCCATTCTTTCCCAGATTTATCATTTTTGGACTTGGACTGGTAGAGACGCGTGTTAACTTACACCTTTTGGATTCAGAGCTCACTGCGAGAGTAATAAATATTTATATAAGCGCAACCCACAGTCATAGGCATTAGCACATAAAATGTGCTGTTGGATGGAGTACAAACGAACTTGAAATTAAAGCGTATACAGGCAATCCAGAGAAGCAAGCGACCATTGCACAAGGGCTCAACTCACCGGAAAATTTGTCTCCAACCCGACAAGCTCATTTCGTTTCACAGTCTCTCCTTTGCTAAAGTGAAAGAGGTGGTTATATTCTTGGTGATAATGCATTATATGATATTTTCAGTTGGAAGCTAAAACACGAAACATCAATTTCCAAAGTAGGTCGACATTATTAACTCTCAAGATACCTGTTGTTCTGGCCCATATCATCACCATTAAAACTGGGAAAACTGTCCCACTTTGCAGAACAGTAGATGCTGAAGGCATGAGAAGCTTTTCGGTGAGTCCACAATACTCATCCAACTAAAGTGCTAGTGTGTACGATATTCTGCCAGCTTTGAACGAGGTGATATAACAACCTGAATAGCGTAATACCACATCGACTTGCAGAAGTTGGTTACATACTGTAACTGAACTGGTCTTGTGAGTCAGAACTATGCCATTTACTTGTCGGTTTCTATCGGTCATGACCCTAGATAAGTCAAAAATCTCCGCTAATCAATTTCTCTAAAGGCTTTCTAGCCTTAGTTGGTTTAGAGGTCAATACATGTCTTTGGCAGAATTTTTATACAATTATCCACAAAATGCTGAGACCAAGTTCAAATAATTTGTTCAGGATATAATTTCATCGTCAACAATAGAATGTCATAACCGCCAGCAGAGAATAACCACTTCCATCAAGACTTCAGCTAGCTGAGACCAGACCGATGACTGCTGGGTTGTGCATGGCCTCAGCATCCTACTTCTGCTGATGACTGGGGTGTGGCTTGTGGTTAGCGTAGAAAGGTTGAGTGAGTTCGTGAGTGTAGTGCATGATTATGCCTGGCCATGGGGCGATCGATGTGAGTTCCGACTGGCGCATGAGATGAACTACTCAGTATGTGCATTTCTTCAAGAGAGAATGGACCTGAGTTTCTGTGGACCATGAGACCCCTTGTGTTGTGTAAAAGTGACACACATGCATGTGTAGTGTGTTCGTTAGTTACCTCTCACGTAAGCTGCCTAATCTATTTTTCCTTCTGGACTGATTATCTGTTCACCTTAGTGTTGCAAAAGACCCCATCTTTCAAAGAGTATTTCTAATCCGTTTCCACCACTATTCTTTGTTCAGCCTTAAGATAAACTGTTTGTTTGTCAATAATACCGGAAATACTTTTGCGATTGCTTCGCAAGTCCGAGGTATCTATTTCGACCTGGTAGAACCTTGTTAATTTCTGTTTATCTTTAATTGTATCGTAAGATTACCCTTATTTTCTGGTCAAATGCCCGTAAATGTGAATCGGCTACGTATCTTCTAAACGCCAGGTGGTCACGAGAGTTTTGTGGGCTGGTATTTGATGACCAATTGGAGGTGGCGAGCAACACCATTCAGAATACTATCCTGCAAAACATACTTCTGAAAATCATAGGTCTAGGGTGAGAAGATCATGTGTTAAGCGATGCACAGAGCTCGAGTAACTGGAACAACTGTCCGAAGTATTTAGATCATAGATCCTACCGGGCTTCGAGTCTCAGATGCAACGTCAAACCAAACGATAAGCGATATTTCCACACCAAGCTAACAGCTGAAAGTCAATTAAACTACTAATTTCTTCACAAATTCATTACCAACGTAAAACCTACGAAATCTAGTGTATGGGTTCTCTAAGGTACAAATGGTGAGGATCTTACTGGATTAGGTATTCACTGCCAACTCAACCGATCAATGGAATCAACTTTTTACAAGCGCGGAACAGTTTTCAACTTAATTGCCAGCTGAAGGACCGGAAAATATTCAATTAGCCTTCAGATTGATATCAAGAAACCTAAACTCCTTGCGCCATGGAAAGTAACAAGGATGCAATAACAGCCGCTCTTTAAGCCGAAAACAGTGAGAGAAACCTATCACTTCTCCGGTATGTGACGTGTTCCGGCATTTACTGAAGTCACACCAACTATTAGCTGGATGGAAACAAGCTACTCTCTCTCCAATCTTCAAAGAAGGAGTTAGGAAGGACCCAGCCTGTTACAGACCAGTTGCATTACTACCAATACTATGAAGGTGATGGAAGGACTGGCGAACGAACAGATGAGGGAGTACAAGGTTAGCAACAAAATCCTTCATAAAGCTCAATACGGGTTTAGGAAAGGCAGGTCGTGCTCATCCAATCTTCTCACAGCATGGGACAGTTAAACATCCTGCTTGGACCGAAAAATACCGGTGCAAATAATATTCCTTGACTTCGCGAAAACCTTCGACACAATACCCCAAACACATTTAATTGCGAAGGTTGCAGAAATTGGCTTCAGTCGCCCACTTCTATCTTAGCTCAAAGTAAGCAGTGTGAGTAGGAGCTGACGAGTCTCAATACCAGGAGTTCCACAGGGGAACATCTTTTGTTTACTTCTCTTCCTAAAATTCACCAACGACCTCTTATGCAAAGTCAGCTCCGCAGCACTGATCTATGCAGACGATGCAAAGAGCGGGCAGTCCATGAGAGGCGAAGAGGATTCGACTGAGCTCCAAAAGGACCTTACATCCATTAAGGAATGATCAGTGAATAACTGTTTAAAACTAAACCAGAGGAAACGTCACGTTATGTACATTCTGGGCCCACATGATGCAAACAATTTACTCCCTCAACGGAAGTCAGCTCCATTATGTATCCTCGGAGCGTGATCTCGGTCTAATAACCACAAAAAGCTTAGACACCAGTTCGAACTATATAGAGGACGCAGCCAAGGCTAATGCAGCTCTTCACTTTACGCGAAGACAACTCGGTGTTGTCACCCCACAATTATTCTTAACTTTGTCTAAGGTATACGCACGCCCACGCCTTGAGGTTCAAAACGTTGTCAGACAACCTCTCCTTAAAAGTGACACAAATCTCCTGCATTGAGTGAAGAGAGGAGCAACTAAATGAGTGATAGAGTCAAAGAACAAGCCTTAGTAAAAACAGACTCCAGCACCTGGAATTATTCCTCCAGAGGGTCAGGACAATCATAGACGATCTGATTATGGCGTACAACATATTAGGCACGTCAAACCATCTGAAAGTGAGCACCTTACTAAATCATCACCAGCACGTTCGCGAGGTAGTCCTCGAAAATTTGCGCATCAAAGATCAAACATTAAGAGTAGTTGCAACTTGGAACGTTCTACCAGCCGAGGTGAATACAGCCGCTTCAGTGGACAGCTTTAAGAAGAGACTTGATAAACACATACTCACATATGGATTATCATTTCCTCATGGACGAGCTGTGCCTGACGTATGTCTTGGGACATGCTAGTTGTTATTATTGCCATATTCTCAGACCACAAACCTAATCTATATCGCTTATTATCAGGCCCAGATCCCGTTTTTCTCGCGAGACGGTCAACAACAGAAGCTAACTCGGACATCAGAGTTCTTAATTTCAGCAATCTCTGGGAACCTCTAGCTTCGTGTGAAGGAAAAAGCCAAGAAATCATTTCGGAAGGTAGTCGTCTTTGTTTTAGAATTATTCTGTTCCATATCTTTGAAAATGTCACAATACTGCAATATTTTTCTGAATCAAGGTAATATGATGCAATGTTTCTCAATGGAACCTTATGTAACTGCCAGAAGGCACTCAATCCAATATCCAATATTGGATATTGGATTGAGCCGGCGGCTAACTTAAATACAGCGTAATAACGAGATTCTCTGATTCTGTTTGTTTTCTCGAATCATACTAGCGTTCTCTGTGTTTACTGCTTCTGTATAATTCAAAGGTTAGGTTAGCATCTAGATTGAAATGAGTTATATCTTACACAAAGTGTGGTGAGAAACCTGGAACCGTACCGAAGGAACAGGATTCGATCGAAAAGAAATCAGTCGATTTTGTACTAGCTGGAGGAAAAAGTATTAGGTTTTTGACAGTATCGCATATCTTTTTCACGAGATAACGTAAACTAGTCGATTTATTTCCGCTCGTTTCCTGTTGTTTCGGTATATTTCTATGCATTTGGTTAGTTACTTCTATTTACCATTCAACACTACGTATTCGGGAGGAATCGGGGTGAACCTTGGAAAAAGACGTGGTTAGATTCTAAATTTTGCGTTTTACTTTCCCCACTCTGAGCATTTTAATGGGACCGTCGTATAACTTGGATGAAATTGAAACAAATGTACTCATTCAAATCGGGGGACATACAAACTCACAAACAGTTGCCAACTGACTAGAACTAGTGCAGTCGAGTGGCTAGACCACCATCCATTGAACACTACCAGATACCTGAAACCGTACCGAAAGAATAAGAATCAAGCCCAAAGAGACCAATTGGTTTATACTAGTTCGTGTATAAGATATTGGATGTAGAGGAATTTAGATACCCTAATATCTTCCGCATTTCACCTTATATCTTTGAAGTTGTTACAATAAATGCGTTACCATATCTCTACTGTATCTGTTAATATACGGATAAGAACTTTTAAACGGATAATATATACAGGCATTTTCGAATGTGTGAATAAGGTAGAGGTGATATTCGAAATTGAAAGCAAAAGGCTACAGTAAGGCTACATTTGACATTTCTTTCACTAGTTTGGTAGATCCACTTGGTGCTTGGCATTAACAATGTGGGGTTATACCGATAGTTATTCTACTAGATCTTAGGTGATTAAACGTCAACTACCATCCTTGGTCACGTTAAAGTACGGACAAGTCTCATGATATTGCCTTCAATCAATAGTAGATCGGAGAATTATCTGAACTATCAAACGTTTGCAGAGTCCATTGTTTATTTTTTTGTGTTCATCTAAGTGAACAGGAAGCTCAGTGATTATTCGTTTCAAGATACTTCGGTTATTTCCATGTGAACCCTTTGAGACATCCTACTCTTAAGTAATATTTAAACACAGTTGTCATGCAATTATGCACCAAGTGTCGCGTTTTTGTTAGAAATTTCATTTTCGGTGTGTTGGTGTCCTGAGATCTTGGAACGAATTCGAAAAGCCGGGTTAGTGTTCGGTCACTTAAATCACTTGCGGCGTATGCAAGATATTCGTTTGTCACTTAAAAGGCGAGTTTACTGCGCAGCAGTTCACTCTATGAGCATGAAACATGGCCTTGAAGAAAAGAGTATTCGTGGGTTACTGGTATTCGATCATGGGTGTCATCGAAGTACTACTCGTATATTTTGAAACTGTTGGGTCAGCAATGATGAGGTTAGTCTAAAAGCATTGGATAAATATCTAAAATCAGTTGACTAAGTGATGAATCTTCATTACTTGCGGTGATTGGGACATGTTTCATTTGCCCATCCACTGATTACCTTAACAGGTGATGACGGTTGATGTAAAAATAGGTTAGAAGAAAGCTGGATGTGGCCAGACGAAGACATGGCATCTGTTCATGAATTAACTGATTCTTAAACTGAACCATATGTGTGCGGGAAGACTATCTAGCTGGAATCCGCGCGATAATCGCAACCAGTGGTTCAGTCAGTCAGTTACAACGTTGAACTTCATACATGAGTACATAAATTCAGGTTGACATACCTGATCAGCACAGAGACGTAACTGTCAGTTCAAATCCCATAGTTGCAGTGATTGTGAAAGTATTAGGAATAATGGAGACGATTAGGGTTCGAAGATATAATTCGAGAAGTATAATTCAGTGAGGTAAATTTAGAAAGAGAAAGATATTCATGATGAGGAATTCATAGGGTTAGAATTTGAGAGAACACAATGAATGAATGAACCTGCGCAACTGAAAACGATTTTAAGGTATGTCATTCAAAGTCTCTAACCATCAGTTACCATTGTAGCGCAGACCCTAAACAGGAAGACTACCACTACTCACATGGCTGAGTTCATTTTCCAGTGACTTCATGGACTTTGGCCAGGTTTTGTTTTGGTCATCATTAGATTTCGACCCTACCGGTACATTAATTATCATTCATCAGAGCAAAGGAAGGTTGGGTATTCGTTACACGTTTCACAATCACCTCAATCGATGAAGATTTTCTACTTCGTCAACTGATTTGCATGTTTATGCAGTATTCGTTTCCTAACAACAGCATTGCTTATTCGGTTGTTCCTGGATACACGATCAATGCTTCGAAGACATCTATAATAGAATACTAATAGCTTACGAATATCCTCAACTCTCATCAGCCATGTTTCATATCCGTTAAATATGACGGAGCGATCTTCTGCGCATAGACTCGTCTTTTGGTGAAGAGACGGATATCTCACCGACGCTCTAAGTGACGCAAGTGTGCAAGAGTCAATCGAGCCTTTTGTATCCGAGCTTAGACTTCATCAGTCACCGGTCCATTGGCACTGATTAGACTTCCGAGATAGGTGAGGCGGTCTACATCCCCAACCACTTCAATCCGTATCACTTGTTGAGGTGCCGATGCAACCGGATCTTGGAGCAGCATCTTACATTTCAATGGGGAGCATGGCATCCTGAACATGTTTGCATTGTTGCTTAGGGTAGTCAGAAGACTGTATTTTGTCAGCGTCTTCACGGAGTAGAACTATCTCATCGGCATATTCTAAGTCAACAAGCGTGTCTCCTGGTAGAAGGTCCACGCCTACAAAGTCAGACAAAATTGATTCTAAAAGCATGTCTACGACAAAGTTAAACAAGAACGGAGAGAGTAAACAGCCCTAACGGACACCACTTGAGGTGTCGAATTCCGATGACAGTTCGCCATAAACTCTCACTTGACTAGTGCTCTAGTAGAGAGCTTGTATAAGGTTAACGTAATTCTTTGGTACACCTTTAAATGACAGACACTGCCACAGAACCTCACAATCGACAGAGTTGAATGCCTCTTTAAGGTCCGATACCATGGATTTACATCTTTGCAATCGTTCCTTTCATTTACAGTTGCTAAATGTGCGATCATAGCATTGGAGGCCATTGCTGTCATTCACACAAAGCCGATGATTCGCCATCATTTAGTCTGTACAAGTTTATCGATATACATAATGTAGAATGTTTAAATGAGTCCATTTCTGGAAGTGGCAAACTTGTGTTTAAGCCTTATGAAGTATGCTTCTTATTTCATAATTATTATGTTCAGGATCGTAAAGATTCAAGTGTTTATGTTGAGAGTGATGTTGACCAAGAGTTATTATTCAATATACCGTTTACTGGGAACATAAAAATAATGAGTATCATTATATCTGGTGCTAATCCCGAACAACATCCTAGTCAAGTGTCATTGTATAAAAATAAACCTTTTATGACATTTGAAGATTTGAATGTAAGTCTTTAAAATTGAACATAATTCCAAGAAAATAGGTTGAATGTGATCAAACGCTTGAACTCACTATAGATCCGAATGGTGAAGTAATATATCCATTGAAAATTGCACGCTTTTCTAATGTGCAAACACTGAGTTTACATTTCAATGCTAATTATGGTGGTGATACAACACGAATTCACTATATTGGCTTACGGGGTGACTATAAACCAACACCTAAACGAGAGGCTGTGATTGCAAATTACGAAGTGACTCCAAATGTTTCTGATTTAAAAGATAATATATTACAAACTCAAAGTCGTTTTGTTGAATAACAAAATTAAAAGCCTTACATTATCACGTGTTTTTTCTTACTTCACTATTTTATACGCATCATTTATCAGTGAATAATATTTTCTTTCAGAACTTATACATTTTCTAACGAAAACATGAATTCCAACCTACATCTAGTTCAAAATATCTCTCAACTTCTTTCACCTCTAATTACTGAAGATGAATTAAAGTTACTTGAAAAACTTCCAAAAGGATCTTTTTCTAGTAAATCGTCTCATCAACATACAAATGTTCAAAATCTATTGAAAAATGCAGAAGATGAAGTCTTACGTTTATATTATAAACAGGAGTACTTTAGAAAAGCTTTTAATGACACACTTGAACGAATGAATACTCTAGCTAACTGTCTACCATCTTATGCTCTTGACTATATTACAAATCCAGGATACTATGAAAATATTCATAACAAAGAAGATGAAATGAAGGAAGAGGAGGAGGAAGATATTTCATTAGATCCTGATTATATCAATTTTATGATGAAAACCATACAACACCGTCAAAATCGTGATAATAATGAGTCAAATTCCAACCAAACACAATCAATGTTGAAAGCACCACCTCGTAAAGTGAACAAACCTACAAATATTCAAACAATTGATTCTCAAATTGAAATGCTTGAAGCTTCTATTTTACATTATTATGAATTTTTATCACCTTGTCGTGATTCACCAATATGGCCTATTTTACCATTAAAACAAACTTAATCATTATTATTGGAATTTTGTTTATTTCATGCTAAAGGCATTGATTATATAAATATTTGCTTATGCATTTAATTTTTTCTTTACATTTTTAAACTATTAAAAATGCTACATTTTGATATTCTCTCTCTCCTTTTTTTTATCACTTATGGAAATGATTATAGTCAGTGGAAAGCATCAATTAACAGTATGATCAGTTTGAGATACCTAACCATTATTTACTGGAGTTATTACTAATTATTGAAAAAATTACAGTTGTTGTTGTTGTTGTTGTTATCTTAATGGGTGTACGAGGATTGACAACATACTTAGAAAGTGATCCACGAAATTTTATTGATTATCAATTACATAATACCACTGTTGTTATTGATGCATTGAATTTTTTGAACTTTCTTTATTTCGATTCGGAATTGTATACTCAATTTAATGGAGAATATTTAGCATTCAGCGGGGTAATTAATCGTTTCATCAATTCATTAAAACGATGTGGCATAAATCCTATATTTGTTTTTGATGGATGTCACGAAGTGAGTTCAAGTCTTTTTAAATGTATGAATGGTAAATAAATACGATTTCATGCTTTATGTCCTACTATTTCCACGTTAAAAATATACAGAGCTAGTCATTTTAAATCTTACTGAGCTATAATAAGAGTATTGTTATAACCTGGATTAATTCCATGACTGCAGTTTGTGCCTACCTCAACATTTGCTGCTGGGTTGGGTAAGAGAGTAGGCTAGAAGAAATCTACGAACACTCAAACTAAAAGTGTTTTCAGTCGATGAAATTAATGAGCCATGTATAGTCCACTTGATTTGGGTCTGCGCGAAAAATGAGATTACCATTTGGCGACACTAAATTATAATCGAACTTAGTAGTTCATATACATTCATCTTTTATCTGTTGTTATATCTTGAGTTCTAATTACATTTGATGCTGTTTGTATGCTTCTTAGAGTGTTAGAGTTGAAAGTTTTCTTGATGTAGCTAGGTCTATTATATTAAGATTGTTGCTATTATATTACACTAGCGTTTTAACAGTCAAAGAATTCATGTTTCAATCAATAAGTCACAAGTTCAGACCTTGTTTCACCTATTTTAATGTAGACATCTGTGTTGTTTCATAAACCCTCCCTCAAGCTAACTTAACTCAAGTCCGGGTTCATAAACTTTTTTTTTTTCAGCATTTCAAATTAAATACCCAAGTGAAACGAAGTCATCAACGAATGCAAACTTGTCGAACATTGTTAAATCATGTTAAAAATCATAATTTACCACCTACTAATACTTCATACTATGTTGAATTACTACCACCATTGACAACGGTGACATTAGTTCAAGCATTGAATACATTAAATATCGATTATGTTACTTCTGATGGTGAAGCTGATCAAGATGTAATCAGTTTGGGCATCTATTTACACTGTCCAGTAATTAGTAATGATTCAGATTTTTATGTGACTATACCAAGTAATAAAGTGGGTGTATGCTTTCTACCATTATCATTAATGTCATTTGAACCGATTATTAATACAATTAAATGTAATGCTTGTCATAAACACAATAAAATATGCGCTTATTTAAAGTGTCAACAATTTCTTACAAATGGACCAGGTTTAAAAAATCTACCAGATGTTCAACGTCCATTGTTTGCAAGTTTACTTGGTAATGATTATGTAAAGTCGAGTACATTTTTAAAAGCTTTACCTATATCACAAGGCAAAACAATGTGTCTTAATAGAAATGCTACTAAAAGTATGAAAATGAAACGTCGTAAATTAATCATCATGAATTTAATTCAATGGTTATCTAATTTTGGCTTAGATATTAATAAACCAATTAAATGTATATTAGATAAATATCCAAAATTTGAACGTTCAAAATTGCGCATTGAATTAATACAAAGTTTACAGAGTTATAGAACAGATCCAGAATTATTATATACAACTTTTGCTAAACATTTAAAATCTTTAAAAGCTAATAATACAACTCCTATTAATACTAGTTGTCTTTGTGAAAATGACAAGCATGTTATTGAATTTGACACATGTAATAGTATTAGTAGTAGCAGTAGTAGTAATAGTTGTAGTAGTAGTAGTAGTAGTAGTAGTAGTAATACAATGAATTCTAAAACAATCCTACAACAATTATCATCATGTTCTTCTGAATATGACAGTGATATCAATGAGAATCAAGTATTGAATATTGAACATGATGAAAGTAAACATGCTGTTGTTGAGCATAATGATCATGACGATGATGATGATGATGGTTGTTTAATTGGTGCAGCTTCTAAATCTTATACTAATGAATATATGTATACTAATTCATTCAAAGTAACATCTTATTGGCCTGATGAATTATTGAATTCATTTCGAAATTATTTAATACTTCCAATATTTGTTGATAGTATTCTATCATATGGTTCAGTATGGATATGCAGTTTGGAAGCTTTACACGATTGTCGTTCCATTCACTCAAATGCAATTCATCTTCGATCATTAATTTATAATCTTATCTTAGGCATTGAATCCAGTGTGACATTTCGTTATCCGAATCAATTGATTGGTTTACAAAAATTTAATAAAACATCATATTATATCATAGAATTTGATCGTAAAGGTAGTTTTCACATAAATCGTCGAAAAGTATCAGTGAAACCAATGAAATTATCATCATTAATAAATTATGAAATGAATGCGCTGAAAGATCGTCGGTTATTATTTCTTTTAGAATATTTCAATCTTGATGTATATCATTTCATAGAATCCGATAATAATATTAATAATAATAATTGGTTAATCGTTGTAGCTTTAATTAATGTATTAACTTTTCAAAGTAAGCGTATACCATTGCATACTGATCATGTTGATGATATTACACAATGTCCTATTTCACTTACTTTTGGTGC
The DNA here is from genome assembly GCA_944470395.2 of Schistosoma turkestanicum. Lineage (NCBI taxonomy): Eukaryota > Metazoa > Platyhelminthes > Trematoda > Strigeidida > Schistosomatidae > Schistosoma > Schistosoma turkestanicum. The sequence continues at coordinate 1,356,908 of OX103979.1, read as the reverse complement.
TATTTGTATATGTGCATATTTGCTGATTAGTCATTATAATTATTCTGGTTTATCCTATTGTAAACCATTAAATAAACATTTTTATCAATGTGCAAATTATTTTATCAAACAATTCAATTTAACACCGATTATTTCTAAAACAAGCAAAAATCTTAATACAATACAAGATCAACATACATTGAAAATACACAGTGTACATTATTTTGCTCAATTACAAATTTTCTATATCACTATATCAACATTAATTCATTTGTTAGATTCTTTAGTAACAAATGAAGAAAGAGAAAAACTACCGACATGTTTAAATTTACCGCCAATTTGTTCAATATTTCCAAGTGGTTATCTTTTTCATGAAATTTATTATTGCATAAATTTAATTCAATCAAATAATAATGAACGTTATCAATATGTACGTAATGTAATCATTGAGAAATTGATGAATTATCAAAATAACAACAGTAAACATTTAAATGATGCTTTGAATTTATTTGATCGTTATTTGGAAATTAGCTCTATCCAATCGACTAAATCATTTATGAAACGTTCAATCAAGATTAAGTCAGTAGAATCAAATTTTGTTGACAAATTAGAACAGTCACAAGATAATGCTGTTATGGAACAGAATTTATTACCAATGCCAACGGAGAAAAGTGTAGCACAAGTGATGAAAAGGAAAGTTAACAAAAAGCATAAACCGAAAAAGCATTTCAAGCAACCATCATTCGCTGAAATAGAAGATAGAGTTGCGAAATTAATGTTAGAAAATGGTTTATGTGATTGAAGATGAAAACAATATTTTTTTTTATCATTTGTTAAAATATTCTCTATCCATTTTGTACACTGCTGAAAATGCTGTAAAAATTTTGTGTTATGAGAAAATATTACATTTATTGAAGAACTCTTCGGTGTTCCGCATTAATTGAGTCATTAAAAAGGAATATTCAAGAGGGTTGAATTTCTATCAGTACAGCAAGCACTTGTGATAGTTGCCATTTCGCTCGATAATCGTGATCAAGAATAGAAGGCCTAAGAAACTAACTCGAATTCGTAAATTCATTGCTTAACCCTCTTCAGAATCTCAATTCTCAATCCTTTATTGCATTTCTTCTACTGTAATTAGCTCTGTTACCATTCGTTAGGCAATATTGAATAATCTTTTCTAGTAGCCATATTATTAACTTGATCAGTAGAGTATGATCAGGATTAAAAGACTAAATAAAGCATGACGCTGAAAACTATTCATGGTTCATTTACTGTAAATTATTCCGACTCATCTGCTACTTTTATGCTTCATTATTCGGCAAAGTATTCTCGAACACTTGACTGATTTCCTGATTTTAGTGTTGATTGATATTTGTTTGAAGTTTCAGATATTTTTCAGTTGTCGTAATGCAGCCCTTGCTTTGCCGATCCGCGCCCTCACATCTGCATCCGATCCACCTTGATTATCAATGATGCTGCCCAGATATGTGAAGGTTTTCGCATCTTCCGAATCTCCACCATCAGGTGTGGTTTGGTTGGCGCATGTTGTGTTGTATCGCAGAGTCTTGCCTTTCCCTTTATGTATGTTGAGACCTGCTGCTGCTACACTGGTCCTCTTCTCTTGCATTTATTGTTGAATGTGCGATAAAAGAGCCAAATAATCTGCGAAGTCCAGATCGTCCAGCTGCATCTCGGTTGTCTACTGTATACCATACTTCCCTCCAGATGCTGACGTCTCTATAATCCAGTCAATCACCAGGAGAAAGAGAAAGGGTGAGAGTAAGCAACCTACCCTGACATTGGTATTCACCTCGAACGAGTATGTCAGCTGTCCTCCGTGCACGATTTCGCAGTTTAGTCAATCATAAGGATTCCGTATGATGTTACCTATCTTCTCAGGCACGCCTTAATCATTAATCTGATTTCACCTTATCAAAATAAAGAAGCTTCTCGATTTACTCTTCGTGTATCCGGTAGCCCTGATGCTGCTTCCCGGGGTCTCGCTGGTGTAGGTATAGTATTGAGTCGTAGGGCAGAACTAGCTCTCCTAGACTGGATCCCTGTAGATAGTCGCTTGTGCGCAGTCCGACTGAACGGGACAGTAGGGATTTGGAAAGATAGGGACACCTGCCGTTGCTTCTTCGTCGTATCTGCCTATGCCCCCACCGACTGCGGTCCAGACGAGGTGAAAGATGAGTTTTACAGAAAGCTTTCGGACCTCTTCCAAAAAGCTAGGCGTTCTGATGTAGTAATGATGGCTGGTGACTTTAATGCTCAAGTAGGTAGACTAAGTGAGCAGGAAAGACACATGGGTGGATGTTATGGTGTCGCGACTCGGAGAACAGACAATGGCGACCGTCTGTTGCAACTGTGCTCAGATAACCAACTATTTCCAGCAAACACTAATTTTAAGCATAAGAAAAAACACCTTTTGACCTGGCGACCCCGAAGTCGTCTCAACGTTGGACGCAACTAGATCATATCGCCATCAGTCACCGATGGAGGGGTTCGATAGAAGACTGTCGCTCGTTCTGGGGCACATGTTTAGATTCAGATCATGCCCTAGTGCGAGTTCGTATTTGTTTGCGGCTTACTGGAAAGACACCGAAAGGAAACCTCTCAGGGTTCTGCTTAATGATAATGAGGCTAAGAATATATTCCAGGAACAACTAGAAAGAGAGTTAGGCAACCATGTGAGTGATTCCCATCCGGAGGCAGGTTGGAACGATATCAAAAAGGCTGTGGAGACAGCAGCGATATCTGCTAGTAAGGTAAACCATAAGCCTAGGATGAAGCCGTGGATCTCTGTAGCATCCACCGATCTGATGGAGGCACGAAAACTCATCCCATCTGGCTCTGAACATGATGAAGAGCGAAGTTAGCTTAAGCGTAGGCTGATAAAAATTCTACGCAACGACCGTGAACAGCGGTGGGTGGCTAAAGCAAAAGCGATGGAAAAGGCAGCGGCAATAGGCAACAGTAGATAACTTTTCCGACTTATCAAGGAAACTGGTATTAGGAATCCTGGTGTAAGAGACTATCTAGGACATAAGTCTTGTGACAATCACAGGGGAATAAGTCTAACTAATATAGTTTCTAAAATATTGGCCTCAATAATACTTCGACGGTTAACGAAAGCTCGTGAAGAGCAGACTCGAGAAAACCAGTCTGGTTTTTGACCTGGACGTGGTTGTATAGACCTTATTTTCACACTACGACAGGTCCCGGAACACACACACATATAGGCGTCCTACAGTAGTTGTGTTCCTGGACCTAAAGGCGGCATTTGACTTTGTGGATCGTGAGGTTCTGTGGCAGTGTCTGTCATTGAAAGGTGTACCAAAGAAGTACATTCACCTTATACAAGTTCTCTACTCGAACACCACTGGTCGGGTGAGGGCTTATGGCGAACTGTCATCGGAATTCTCTACTTCAAGTGGTGTCCGTCAGGGATGCCCACTTTCTCCATTTTGTTTAACTTTGTCATAGACATGCTCCTAGATATAACCTTATCCTCGTCTGGATTTTCATGAGTAGACCTTTTACCAGGAGGCTAGCTTATCGACTTAGAATATGCCGATGACATAGTTCTATTTGGTGAAGACGCTGACAAAATGCAGAGTCTTCTGACCACCCTAAGCAACAATGCAAGCATGCTCGGGATATGGTTTTCCCCCTCAAAATGCAAAATATGGCTTCAAGAGTGGGTTGCATCGTCACCCGAACTATTGATAGGGAATGAAGTAGTCGAGCATGTTGACCACTGCACTTATCTAGTGAGTCTCATCAGTGCTGATGGCCTGGTGACTGACGAAATCTCAGCTCGGATACAGAAGGCTCGATTGGCTATTGCCAAAGTGTGCCACTTACGGTGTAGGCGAGATATCCGTTTGCTCACTGAAGGACGAGTGTACTGTGCAGCAGTTCGCTCTGTCCTACTATACGGATGCGAAACATGGCCGTTAAGAGTAGAGGACATTCGTAGGTTACTGGTCTTCGATCATTGGTGTATCCTAAGCATTGCTCGTGTATCCTGGGACAACCGTATAAGCAATGCTATCGTTAGGAAACGAGTTCTAGGTAAGGACGGCTAATCAATAGAGGAAGCATTGAAACTTCATCAGTTGAGGTGGCTGGGACATGTGCTACGTATGCCTAACCACCGACTGCCGCGACGAGCTATGCTTTGTGGTGTAGGAGTAGGTTGGAAGAAAGCTAGTGGCGGCCAGACCAAAACATGGCAGAAATCCATGAAGTCACTGACAAGTGGACTGAGTCATGTTGGTAGATGTAGACTACCTGGTTGGGGTCCGCGAGACGAAAGTCACCAATGGTTAGAGACCTTGAACGACATGGCTCAGAATCGTTTGAAATGGCGCAGGTACATCCACTCTTTGTGTTCTCTCTAGTTCTAACTGTCTGAATCCCTCATAATCTCTATCTTTCTCCTAAATTTATCTCATTGAATTATAGTTATCGAATCATATCTTCGCTCCCTAATCTTCTCCATTGCTGCTAATAATTCTACTCTCGCTATCACTCTTGGATTTGAAGTGACAGTTAGGTCTCTGTGCTGATGTGGTATGGCAACCTGAACTGATGTACATATGTTTGAAGTTCCGCGTTGTATCTGTCTATCTGTCTGTCTGTCAGGCACGCCTTGGTGTTAAAGAAGCCTCCATAGTGTTTTCATGTCCATGCTGTCTAATGCTTTCTCGTAGTCAATGAAGTTGATGTAGAGTGGTGAGTTCCATTCAATTGATTGTTCCACAATGATCCGTAATGTAGCAATTTGGTCGGTACACGATCGATCCTTACGAAATCCAGCCTGTTGATCTCGAAGTTGGACGTCTACGAATTCCTTCATTCTGTTTAACAATACCATGATGAAGACTTTGCCTGGTATTGAGAGAGGAGTGATGCCTCTGTAGTTCTCACACTTGCTGAGATCGCCTTTCTCTGGTATTTTGATGAGGTATACTTCTTTCCACTCTGTTGGTTGTTGTTCTTCATCCTAAATCCTTTTGAAGAGGGTGAGGAATGTTTTTGCAGTTGCTGCAACGTCTGCTTGCATTGTCTTTACTGGAATGTTGTCTAGTCCTGCTGCTTTGCCGCTCTTGATTTGTCTGATGGCCATACTGATCTCCTCAATCGTTGATGGGCCAACATCGATTGAGAGGTCCGTGGATGCTGCTTCGATGTTGGTTGGGTTCAGTGGAGCTGGTTGATTCAAGAATTCCTTAAAGTACTCTACCCACCTAATTCGCTGTTCTTCAGTGTTGCTGATTACTTCACCTTCCTTGTTTTTCACTGGTCGTTCTGGTTTACGATGGTTTCTAGCGAACTTCTCTGTTGTACTGTACAATTGTCTCGAATTTCCTTCTCTTGCAGCCTTTACGCCATCATTGGTAGGTCATCCACATATTTTTGTTTGTCGGCTCTGATGTTCTTCTTCACTTTCTTGTTTGCTTCTATTTATTCGGCTTGTGCCTTAACTTTCTCTAATCTTGCTCTGATGACATTGATTTCTGCCTACTTGTTACTCCTGTCTTCAATTTTATCAAGAGTACCATTCCTTATGATGGTACTTCCTGTGACCCAGAACCTCGTGACATGTTGAAGTGACTGATTTCTGGACCCCTTTGCAATTGTTCTCCAAGGTTGTTTCCTCTCCATTTAGTAGATCGTGCAAGGCCTGGAACCTGTTGGTGAGGGCTATCTTGAATTCATTGAGTTTCACGGTATTCCGAAGAAATGCCGTATTAAAATTTTGTGATGTAGTCCGCCCCGTTATCCAGTGCCTCTCGAGTTTCGGTTTCATTTTGGCCACCATTAAGTGGTAACGTGAGGCTATTTCAGCTCCCCTCTTGGTTCTCACGTCCTCCATGACCCTTCGGAACATTTTATTGATACAAATATGGTCGATTTTGTTCTGAGTAGTGTGATCCTTTGAAATCCATCTAGCTGTGTATGCGTTTGTGCGGGAATATTGTGCCGCCAATGACCAGTTTGTTGAAGGAAGAGTCCATCCTGGGCGGGACGGGCAAGTTGAAAAATATCAGTATATATGTGCAGACTTTACAGATAAATATTTCGGTTTTATCAGCTCACTCAATGACGCGCTTCATACTAATCTTGTGTAAGTTATGCTGTGATCATGTGTCTGCTCTGTCAGCAGCTACCTAACTTCGATAGTTTGATCTCAGTGTTTGATAGTAGGACGTTCTTTTTCTGAGATTATTTAACTGTCATGTACGGTGAGCTTTTTCAAAGAAATAAAGTGAGAAGTTTGTGTCATCATCGAGAACACAGTAGAAAATTATCAGTCCTATTTAAAGGAAATAAGATTAATTTTATTATCATTTCTTCAGATATAACATCATACCTCACGTTTGAACAAAACAGTTCTAAATTCTATAAGCGCAGATGAGTAAGGTACTAATCATGGATCTGAAATGACTATACTTTATGTAAGGATACCCATTAATTATTGTTCCCCTTGAACCCACAAAATTAAGTCAAAGCCCTAACGATAAGACTATTTACCCAGAACAAAGTTTTATAACTGTAAAATGTCTGTTTAGTCAATAGAGGACCAGTGAAAGTGAATCTAAATACTATACAGGGTTTGATGGTAAATATAACAGGCCTACAGATTATATCAGTTATGCTTAGTTCTTAGGCTTTCTATGGGATTCCCGTAGATTGTTAAGTGTCCTTGGAACTATCTAGTGAGGAAAGTATCGAAAACATTAAACATTACATGTCAGATAGTAGCATGTTCGCACAGAGGAACGATGTAATACGTCAATTTAGAACAAAAGTCACTTGAATACAATACAAATCTATCGTCAATTTGTAACTCCTTTCTGATGCAGTTATTTCGTTTTGAAAATTTATGTTACTTATCAGTCACATATTCAGCATGACTATACTTTAGAATATAAACAAAAAACTACCTACTTAGACGTAATTACAATTTGAGAAAATCAACTACTTACAGTGTTCCGTTCTACACTTGCTTAAGTGACAACAGTTAACACTAAATAGATAATTACTACTAAATAAATCAAACGACAATTCTAAGGACAAAATCAGTTAGATTTTTCACAAGTTTAAGCGAATTAAAAGTGGTTAGATTTCCTGAAAAGCTGTGCAGAATGTATCAGAAGATGAAAGTAACAGAAAAAGTAGACCGAAACATCTTAATACGTACTATTTTTTCACAAAATAATACTTCATATTTCATCGGAGATACTAACACTGGTAAAAATAGTGAAGTTAATTAAACGCTCACCTTATGCTTTGAGTGTCCCAGAAGTGATTTATTTATAAAAGCGTCCGGACTAAATAGTATATATATATATTTACAGTAAGTACAGTTTACTGGCAAAATACGTACCCCTTATCTTTAGTCCTCCATTCGCAAAACAAGCAGGTTATTGACTGTTTTATCCCAAATATCTTCTGGTCTTTAAACCATGCATTTCGATCTCTTTTCATTATTCTCTTTGGTACAACTTTCTAGGCAACGGTACGGTACATGCTACTAATGTGCTACTTTGTGAATAGCATTCACCATACACATAATGCACAAGTTTACAGCTGAAAGTGTCTCGTAAGTTCTCGGAGCACAGACTGTGGACCATTGAGCTCAGAAAGCTGTAATGCTATTAGTTATTTGTCACTCGGAAAATTTACGAAATGTCAAATCTATCCTGAACTTTCTTATTGTTTGAGAGGTCAAATGAAAAAATTACATAGAAGCTGTATTACGTTGTATGATCAAACACCAGACATATCAAACTCAATTCTTATAATAAGTAAACGTATAGAGTGTTGCAGTGGTGTCCGTAAAAAGTGACTCCTTTTAAAGGTCGCATAGGTTAGTAATTCAAAATTTGTAATAACGTTAAGGATCCAACTAATTAGTAAATAAAAGAAACATATAAGATTGTTGTAGTTCGCAAAACAATTGACTGATCGACTGAAATTATTCAAAGCGTGCTGTCTAAAAGTGTCAATTGAGCTGGTAATTGGAAATAATCGGTATATTTCGTAGACCTTACCTTAAAAGGAAGCTCTTAACTTTTGCGTAAACTCCAAACCAGAACGTTTTTAGCGGCTGCGTTGATCACCACTTTAGTGGTTGGTGATCTGACTCTGGTTTGGACTAATGATCGGATATTCTGTGAAGTATTCCCTTCAATTTCTGTATATAATACTCAGGCAAACTCCGTTTGTAAGACAGCGGTAATGAGAAGTTAAATAGGGATTCATTTGGATGAATTTACTTCACGCAACTGGCCATGGAGACAGACATGAGAATAAATAGTAAAGCGATGTGGAGAAAGCGAGGAAGCCAAATCAATGCGATGAGGTATGACTACTTATAGTCAGACAAAATAGGCTAGATATGTAATAAGCGAAGTAGGTATGCGCGTACACTCAAAAAAAACCAAAAATATGAGCGAACGATTGACATGATCAAAAGATGAGGGAATAGTGACTCAGACAGAAAAGGTTAATTAGATTGTCCGAAATCTAGGAGAAGCCCAATGGGCTTTACATATTAGTACACCCACTATACAGTTATCTAGTATTGCACAGTAATATGTGATATAAAATAATTACATATAAGTCACTCACATTTCAAGATCGCATAAATGTGGTTAATACTGACCTCATAAGTGTTGTAATTTTATTGTGATTTTTTGATTTTAATAAAAAAATAATGCCGATCACTTTTTGTCTCATTAGATTTTTGAATTAGTATGCATTTCTTCCAAGTCTGTTGAATTCAGAAAAATTGCCTCAAGCTGATTGTGCTAGTATCTAACCGGGTTTTTTTAATTAAATATACACAAGTTTTTATAAAAATTAATGACAGTAATGGTACTAAGGGTAAATGTTACAACTGCATATAAATGCAACTTCTGTTCCAACTTTCAATGATATCTGTTATAGGAATGAGGTGAAAAGGATAACTATGGTCATGCGAAAAGACAATACTAGTTCGTTCAGTCATTAAATTATATTGTATCGGAAGATATAAACATAATATCAATGCATACTTATAGATGTTGGATAACATGACTTGAAATCATTTATTATTATGAACTGTTGGAATGAATCATGTTGGTAGATGCAGTTTATCTGGTTGGGATTCGCTCGATTATCACAACTAATTATTGAAGACTGGGTGATATGATTCGAAATCATTCATAGTTGAGCATTCTTTGTCTCTTCCTTTGAATCCTGAGTTCTTGAATTATCTTAGTCTCTTTATTGAATAAGACTTATCTATGACTGGTATTTTCTACTAATACTCTTACTACTACGACTACATCTTGATAATTTCATTTCACTATGTTGATATAGTATAAAAACTTGGACTTACTTTGTGTTCTGCATCTCTTATAACTGGTTGAGTTAGTTGAAATATTCCATTAAATCTGATTATCTCAGAAATTTTATTCGAAAAAGTCTTAGAAGAATCATCCTGGATGATTATTTGAAAGGCTTATTATTATTAGCTATAATTAAAAATTCATAATGGGTTATGGTCATTGTGTGTGTGTTTTTTTCAAATAATACTTATTTCTTCAATTAGAGTGAATAAATATTCCGACAAGAATGATGATTTATCGATTCAATCCCAAGTTTGGTTCTCTTTCAAAAGGAAGCAATAAATTTATTTATTACCTCCATCTATTTCAACATTACTAACTGAGATGAATGGTTTTTTGATACTTTTGTTCCCCGAGTTTTTACTGATAATCTTGTGATGTGTAATTACAATCTTCCAACGTTTTTAATTTTGTCTCTCTACAAAATAATAAAAATTTATTTCTTCGCATTTCACTTATTATTATTTATATTACTTACTGATTTGTTGGTTTTTTTTGTTGCTACAAAAGGTTATATTCGTTTATTCTATTCAAAAATAAACTTAAAATTTATGATAGATCATGAATTAATTTTAATTTAAAGCGCTTTTCGTCTTATATTTGCAGTTCGTCAACTGGATATGCCCTACATCTCAAAGTTGATATTCATTTCGACACTCGACCCCAGTACCTTTAGCTCCAAACGCTATGGGTACTACTGAGTTCAGATTTTCATTGGCTTTCACAATGGGATGAAATACACTTCATTTGTATTGGTAGTTTGAATCTTCCTAATAATAGTTAATTAAGACTGCGATTGACCAGTCACAATTGGCATATGTGCATCCTGTGTGGATTGACTCTATTTAGCCATTAGGTCACAAGCATTCATTGGCTGCTTTTGTCCCGATTTCGATCTATCATACGACACAAACTCACAATTCTGATTAATTATTTTTAACTGACTCTTGCCAATATTTCTCACTGATTGCTCTTATTTTTAGGTCGGTTGTTTCTATCTATATCTCATGATAATATTTGGTGATAATTTGTTTCGGAATACTATTAGAGGTATGAAGGCAGTTTTCATTTCCTGATTGCTTATACCATGGTAGTATACCTTTTACGATAAATAAAAACAGGTTGATCTTGTACAATGATGACTGTTTTCAATATTAAGATTTCTTATTTCAAGTTCCTAACACCACTTTCTTTTAGATTGTTCAAGTTGTTGTTTTAACCATCTAATCTATATGGTTCACATAGTTTGACAAGAGTTTTGCTGTCGTTTGTAATTCGTAATTTTTCTAAGCTACTACAAATCCTAACATTTTTCATGAAATATTTCAAACTTATTCTCTATGGAATCTAAAGGTCCTAAATTCGCATCTATGATAGGATTACAGATATACACTATTGAATAGTTTCATACTCTATAATGAAACAAGTATCGAGCGCCTCTTCTTAAATTATCTACTTGAATTCATTGATTGAATTAAATTATTGAATGAATTCAATATTTTATTCATTAACATTGAACAATGAAATGAAACAAACCATATCCAACATGTTGATTTTTATTAGGAAAATTTATTTTTATTAAACATATTGCATTTTGGCACAAATACAATCAGAATACACTCAAATATACGAATCATTAACATGTTGATGATGATAATGTGTACTGTTCACTTGATGATGATCGATAATTACTGAGATTAATTTCTTTTGATTATTTTTAATGTTACTTTCGAACGAAGTTTTCATCACCATCATTATCAAAATTCTTTGTTAAATAGTTTCGTAATAATCGTTGACGAAGAAGATAATTGATCAAGTCGTTTTTCATCCGATCACCATTATCTTCTATTAGATTGTAATTTCGTTTACCAAACCTAATTTTCATTTGAATAGACACAAATCAAAATATCAAGAGAGAAAACAAAAGAAACCAGAAATTAACGATCAATTGATGAGATTATTATTAGGAATAAAGTGAAATGACAGCATGCTCAAATTTCTGAGAAATTTTCTTTTCAAAAATCGATTTTTCGGCTTGTGTTTCCCTGTTTTTAAATATGATTACGGCTGTCACCTCAATGTACTTTATGAACTTTTATGAAGTTCACTGAGAAACTCAAAAAGAGTACCACTGTAATGCGAAGATGCAGGGCAGTGATGTGAATTCATGTAACAGGCCAAGATATTCATAGGCACTGATAATCCACTGTTAAAAGGCTGTTATATGTATTTTTTTAAATTACTGAAAGCTAAATGTTTATCGGACAGAAATTTTGTGACAGTTTTATATATTTTGTGCCGAGAATTTTCTCTATAGTTAAACATATATTATTAAATAAGGCGTATGTTACTACTATTCAACAATATATGATCTATCACATATATTTCTGGTTGAATTCTAGCGATCAAGTTATAATACTGTCAGTAAACTCAGTGAACTATTTGTTTAGATCTCAAATGTTCGCAGGCTTTCACATGAAGTCGGCGATAATGTTTGTTACCCCAGATAACAAGAAAATCTGTTTCTTATTTATCATTTAAGTATTCTCTTAACGTAATCGACGGAGTATCGAAACAATTAAACATGAAACAGTACATCAATACTTCTTATTATTCGTAGTGCATTAACATAGTAATTTTTAAGGTACAACAAAAATGTCAACACTAAAAATGTTAGTCCAATTAATTGCATAAGAGATAACGATACTAACTGATTGATATTGACAACGGAATACTTCAGCTGTTTACTATAGTCAAGTATTAAACAAGTTTTCGAGAGAGAAAGCACATTAACTTGATAGCAGCTCATTATTTCAGTTCGCTGTTTACTGTGGTCGATACAATTCTACCAGTAAGGTCTAAGGTACAGAGAGTTATTAGGATTTTCACATTAGACTGTAATAACTCTTTAATTTGAAAAAGTGTAAGAATAACAATGGTAAACATAGTAGCATTGTTCATTATGATGAGTTTAGTCTCAATGCCAAAAACTGCACAAACATATATTCACTAAAATGTTTCTTGTTCTCTTATCACAGGTAAGAGAGTAAGTAGTAAATGAATAATTTATTTATTATTGTCAATGAATATTCTGAATCAAATCTAATTTCTCCTTGTTTTTGGAATGGATAAATCAGTCTGTGATTATGACAAGTTAATAATGATTAGCATACCTGGATAAGAAAAAAGGTTGTCATTGATTCACATTTCATCCGTTTACACTTCTTATGATTTACACACAAAATTCACAGGAATATTAAATGAATATAAAGAGAAATAATAATTAATCATCTTAAACATCATACGCAGAATATGAAATTGACATAACTAACGTTTGTGTTTAACAGAGCATATGAAATGCAATTCAACATATAACAGTTCAAGTTTGACTGGGTTTATCCATTCGTTAGTTGAATGGTGATATAATAAACTGTTTAACTTCAAGTCATTTAATGGTAGACATAATATATCAAGAGCAGATTCACACAAATTAACCATAAATTTTCCATTCCATATTGTGAATAGTAGAAGATAATATACATTGTGATTAATGTCTGGACTTAAATAAAAACTATGATTACAATAGCGCAATACCAATTCAGTAGTTTTAATTAACCTATGTTCCACTTCCTTACATACTTGTCGATAATGCAAACATTGACTTTAATAAATGAATGAATGAATGAGTCGAAGAAGTAGAAGAAGGATAGTTAGTATCTTGTATATATTCGTCACTGTCTTTATTCACTCATTGATTAATCATTAAAATTAAAAGCAAAACAAATCAGAAAGATATTTTCGGGCAGAGTCTTGGAGGTCTGTGTTTTTACACATTTGAAATCATCAATCAATCATTGTTAGACCACCATTAGAAACCTGGAAGCACTGGAAGGCCGTTTCTTCCTGGTATGAGACTCATCAGTCGCAGTGCGCGTCCATGACTCCTGCACCTCGTAGGATTAGAACCCGAAACCTTCGGTATTGTGCGCGAACGCCCAACTATCGGACCACTGGGCCGGCATCTAACGGTGTTAATGTCTAACTCTGATTGATCTACGGATTTCTGCGCGACCTCACCCATTTGTCTTTGGTAGTTACTGCTTACACCCGACAGGATTGAGCTCCATTAGTCACGTCTTCTCCACTAGAACTCCGAGAATTTCCTCAGGAAGCTAGTCACTAGTGAGTCGTGGATGCGCACTGCCACTGATGAGTCCTATACCAGGACGAAACGGCCGTCCAGTGCTTCCAGGTTTCTAATGGTGGTCTAACAATGATTGATTGATGATTTCAAATGTGTAAAAATCAGAAAGAAACAGTTTTTATCGTTAGGAATTTCTTTGTAAAGAAAATAGAAATATCACAACATAATGTTTAAACTATTGTCCAAGTATAATTTTTCATGCCATTAATGAAGTAATAATATTACTGTCCGCAAGTGTGTGTTTTTGTGTGGCTTTTTTCATCGTCTTCCTTTTTGGCTTCTTTGGAACCATCAAATGAATCAGTTTCATTTATGTATTATTGATACGCTCGTCAGTTGATATGCTTGAAACTATAACGAGTTCACCTTACCGGGTAAACGAGAGCAAAGTAATGATACAGTGACACGATAGGCTATACTGTCCTCGGCCCTGCTAAGTATAGCAAGAAGTTTTGATATGGCGTAGAAAGTGTATTCTACAAGCACCTAGAAAATACGGGGTCAACAAGCACACAAATACAGTTTATTTATGCATGATCGAAACGTCATTGAAAGAGTCACAAAAATAGCTCACTGAAATAACACAACCAATAACAGCCAACGATTTTCCTGGTGGGGAATGTAATCTCAAGGTCAACTGATCCGCCCATGCTCAAAAACATAAAATTCAAAAGTAGGACCTTAATCCAGTGAGTTCTGGGGATCTAACGTCTCCAACAATTATCTCATCTGTTTAATAATTTTTGTCGATCTCCAGATCACCAAGCTGAAACTTATAACCTTTTCCCTATAGATTACTATACATGCTGCATCGTTAAAAGGATAAATCACTCACAATAGAATGTTTTACAAGGCCCTGATATTAATTCGCTAATGTTTCATACCATAAAAGTTTTCTATTAGGCAGTTACACCTGAGTAAAACTATATAGAAATCAAATTAATTTTAACTCACATAATAATTCCCGCTATGATAAAAAAGGAGTCCAAGGTACACCCAATTCTTAAATGATTTGACCAGTCATTTAATTTTCAAGTTATACAATAAAAAATGTTTATAAGTTGCAAATATTATGAATTAGAGGCGAATGAACTACGTCCATTTACATTTATTGTCAATTAATAATCTACCAATCATACATTAATGGTATGATTGCATATAAGATAGAATATAATATTTGGGGCGAGTTGTGGTTTGATAATTTATCTACGTAAACTGAAGAATGTTTGAAATTCATTGCCTGAAATATACATTAATAGTTTTATTTTCGAATTGAAGACATAGCTCCTGAAATAACAGGAGTTAGAGTTGTTCTGGTCTTGACTCAAGGTTAAACTTAGAAAATCAAATTGGTTGAAGCTTACAACACTAGCCATGGGTTAAGTAGTGTACGCAGATGTAGCGAATTGACAATTGGGATTTTTACTGGCAAATATAGCAAGTGATATCGATTAAAATTTCAGATTTTATAAACTTTGTATCAATGATAAACATTTAAGAAAAAATTTCCAAATAGGGAATAGATTAAGTAGAAAAAGATGTATAAAATGAAACCGAAACTCGAGATTAAGACCCATATGAAGAAAGAATCAATCAATCTGTGCAATCTTTATAGATGTTAAGTCGTCTCATCGAAAGTTTCCAGTCATGGATTACAAATATTCGCGGGCCATGGATAGGATTCAGCCCACGATTTATGGTTTTCACAACCTAGTGTCTTATATTGTTTTTTGATAGATTCTTCAATTTTTATGGTATATTTCAACAATGACCCCCATTTTCGTATCGACAGGGAAGGCGTGAGATAGGTTGAAAATACCTAGGTCAAGCAAACAATTTGTCTACTGATCCATAATTCGTATACACTTACTTGAATCAAATACAAGCACTACTCATTCTATTTTTATGCGTAAATATGAACAATTCAAGTTCTACGATAACCACTGCTCGATCTACGAAAATAGACTTCTTGACCTCACGTTCACGCCAAAAGATTAATGTTTTACAGACTTTTAAATCATTATTTTACAGGTTAGCTGTATGAGTTGCTTATACTTTAAAAAAACTGAAATGATTTTACATTATTTTGTGAGTCATATGCTTAAGCAAGGATTTGTTTCATTTTGTAGTTATTTGTTTTACCGAAAACCCTATTGATCTATGTGTCTTGTGTTCAGTTAAATGTGGGGTTTTGAGTTTTAACAGTTTAAAAGTCCTAGCAGTCATAATGATTTCATTAATTCTCCAGCTGGTTCTCCAACATTTCGAAGCAAGTTACTCTTAAAAGCCGTTGATAGTAATCCACGGGCGGCAAAAAGAATCTGAGCAATAGCCAAACTATTTTTAGTCAGTTAGCGGCAGGTTCGATAAGTTCATACACTTCGTTGAAATCCCAAATAATTACTAATTTGTTCAACCTTTTTAAATAATTCCGGAACTTGAAGGTCACTTGTGATCGCGTTAGATAAGTTTGGGTTTCTGCATATAAACTAATCAACTAGTTTCATGAACGTCAGCTTATATGTGCCCCTTTCGCAGGTTAGTAACATAGTATCATATGCTCTCACTGTTGACATAGATATGATATCAAGTTATGCTTCCTTTTTTCAAAAATGTGGATTAATTACGCTTATAACGGAAGATATCAATCAAATTAATGAAATCGATGATAATTATTGACAACAGGTAAGTGAACGTTGTCTATCATTGTGAATTCAACTCTTCAACGTAAAGAAATGTTTCAAAAACGATACGTTTTTAATGAATAACAAGAAATACAAACTTTTAGACAAGATTTATGAGTTTATTTATTTTTTTGAAATTATGCCATTAATGGACAGATTTAAAAGAAGTGTATTAAAAGTTTGATTATTCTATAGAATGAATGTTTTATCAATTTCAAGACATAATCATACCATTCGATATAAATATTGTATATTTTTTAAACACCAGAGAATTCATTTATTACAAATATATAGTTTGGTTCATTCTTACGGTTATGTTATCGACCGAGAATGGAACGAATTGTTGGCTAAATCAATATTTATTTCAACCTTTCTCCATCTACTTTATTTTGTGTCAGATGGGTAATTGCTTGGAAGTTCACATTGTAAAGGTTTATCTCATAGTCATATCTACATAGGCTACATTGAAATTTTTCTATAAGTTCATAAACGAATTATATAAATTAACAGATATTGTTAAGTAATCATTAAATTATCGAAAGAATTGGAAAACAATCATTTGTTTTTTTATTAATAGTTGAGTATTGTTTTTTATTCTTTATAATATTTGAAAAAAATGTAAATATATACATTTTTATTTCCAGATAAGAATTTTTCTTTGATAAGATAATCAATGTTTATTAAATAACACTTTTGGGGATGTTAGATCCCCAGAACTCGCTTGATAAATATCTTTATTTTGGACACATTTCAAGGGCTGATCATTTGACCTTGAGATCACATTTCCCACCAAGAAAATACTTGGCTGTGGTTGGTCACTTTGCTATTTTAGTGTGCAATTTTTTGACTCTCCCATGGATGTCTCTATGGTATTTAAATAAACGCGATTTGTGTGCTGGCTAGGTGTTTGTAGAATATGATTCCTGCGCTATATCAAGACTTCTTGCTAGTACATTTGGGTCAAGGGATCAGAGTAGCCTACTTGGACGCTGGTTCATTGTTTTGTTCTCGTTATTTGACTAAGGTGAACCCGTAGTAGTTTAAAGCATACCTAGAGACGACCATAACAATGAACCATACTTCGTTTATTTTATACAGTTATTCATGCATTGAAATTGTAGTATAATGGATAGGTGTGATAGAGTGAGTGATCAAGTTGTTTATATTTCTTAATATTTTTTTTTCATAGGGCTATTGTATGAAACGATTAGTTTTTGTTCAATATCCTCACTTAACCACATGAATCAGATTAAATTAAGTGATCGATCATAATGAATACAATTCACACAGTATTGATTTGTTAAAAGCTAGTGAATTGAGGCCAAACAATCAATTTAACATATATCGGTCTAAGTTGTGTCATCTTATGGTAAAATCAAAAGTAGATGAATGGTAAATAATAATATTAATTACAGTTGCATGTTAAACACAAATTTAATTCATCAAGATTAAATTATATCTAAACATGAACAGTCTGCAATAACACGAAACCCAATATTTAAAGAGATGAGGGACAGTTAAGAAAGGAATGAAACTGAGATACGGTAACCGGTATTAATCAAAGTCTACAATCCTAGTTTACAATTACAATCAAGAAGCTTTAGACTTTACTGAATGATTCAACTAACTGTTTTACTGTAATTATCTGTAGGTTTCTCTCGCTACACTCCTACGCCATTCACTGGTTCACACTGATAAGCAGTGGTTAGGCTCATTCAAATTATATATCTCTTTCTTTATCTGAACTAAGACTACTTTTATATTTGAAATACTTTATAAAGGAAGCAAGGATTTTACTACTTTTCGATAATTTTTTATTGTAAAAATTAGATATATAAAATCTTAGAATGGTTGGTTTAATGCCAACTAAACATCTTTTAAAAAAATCTAATTATAAAACGTTTGTTTGTCTTTATGCATCTTTCCCTTTGATTTACTATGTAGAATGGCGCCGAAATTAATTTGTTTTATTCATTTAAACATTACTGGATTGAAATATTCATTAATGGTATATCGATTGATTTCCACAAAAAAAATAATTTTTTTAAGAAAGGTAATATCAGCAGTAGTGTGAAAATTATACAGTGACTAATGTGATGGCTTGAACAAGAAAATAAATCCATTGAATTCTATTCATAAACTGCTTAAATAGATCAACTGATCAAGTTTTAATTTAGGACTGCTGTCATTCTACGTGAAATGTCTGATGGCTTCAAATTTTTATATATAAGGAACTATGCCTTTTTTTATACGCAGACAAAAATGGTTAGGTTCATGTATGTTAGACCAGGTGTTAAATGGTGTTGGATAGAGTTTCATAAATCGGTAATCAAAACATGACAAGATGATATTTATATTGGTAATTACAAACAGTAGTGTACTATAAAATATCAGTCAAAGCTCTAACAGTTAAATAGCAATACCTCTGACTGTCACATTCGATGGTACTTGTTAGTATCTTATGTTGAAGTCAGTTTCCTCAAGACTGCAGATGTGATTTGTCAGCGTTTAGTCAGCCTGGATGAAATAGATACATTTAGATTTTGCATAGTTGACTTTTTTTCAACTATTTATCATTGAAACAAAATCGATGATAATGTTAGGTTGCTTGATCAAATGATGAACACACTTCCACTTAGGGGATTGAAAACTTAAAGATGAATATTTGTAACACTGAGTGATGATAAAGTATTACTCCATCATCCAGAAGATACAAGTGTTTATCAATAGTCGTCGACGCAAAATACTTCGTATTCGTTGGCCAGACGCCATCAGCAACAACGTACTGTGGGAGAAAACAAACCAGATTCCAGTGGGGGAGGAGGAAATCAGGAAGAAGCGGTGGAAGTGGATAGGACACACATTACAAAAAGCACCGGACTGCGTCACGAGACAAGCCCTCACATGGAATCCTCAAGGATGAAGGAAAAGAAGAAGTCCAAGGAACACATTACGCAGAGAAATAGAGAAAGATATGAGAGGAATGAACAGAAATTGGACAGAACTGGAGAGGGAAGTCCAGGACAGAGTTGGTTGGAGAAAACTGATGGGAGGCCTATGCTCCATTGGGGGTAACAGGCGTAAGTAACAAATCAGTAAAGTAATACTCCAGTTCTCTTATACACGAATTTTAATTTTATGATCCTTTTTTTATCAAGATAAAAGTATTATATATAAGTAGCTTTGTATAAACATAAAATACTGAAGTATTAAAACCACATCTTATCAATAAACTAAATGTTTCATTTAAAAGTTTATCTGTTTATCATATACTGACTTCGTTTTCATCACAATAAATGATTTGTTTTTCTCAATTATATTATAGAAATAACAATGGAAATTGTTTATTGCTACAACTTTTATTCTTTTTAAAAAATAATAATATTTGTGTATATACAAGTTATCCGCAAAGAAAACAGCTTTATATTGAACAATGAACATACGCATTTGTTTATATGAATGGATTATAACAAGAAAAAAGGAAATCATAAACGAATATACAAGATTCACTTATTGTTATTTGGAGTTGACAGTTTATTTATTTACATTGATACACCGCATCTGGCTTAATTATTGACTGAAATATCTGCTTATTGTGATGAAGTAAGGAATATTCATTGATTTTTTTACAAGTTAGTTGAATAAAATGTAGTTGGAAGTTAAAAATCAATCATTTGATCCAAGGAATCAAGCGACAATTATTTTGTTCTACTTTTGATATTTTTAAACAGCTTACATTTACTACTATATCATGAATCAGACTAAAGATATTTAGGAATTACGATGACCAAATTAACTTCAAACCACTGAATTCAGTACCTATACTTCGCTGCCATTATTATTGTAATCATGGATACTTTGCTTATCCTTGATATGCTTTAATTCTATTGGTGAGAAATTATCATAAGAACTACAGGAATTCTTCTCAAAATTAGTTAGCAGCATGAAGGTCAGAATTATGAGGGGAATTTTTCTGGAGATTATCCCGTTTCAAAATGGTTTAAAGCACGAATTGACGAAAATGACCGTTTCAATGAGACAACTGTATAATGTAAAACTCTTGCAGACTAAACAATCTCTATAAAACTCACTTTTTAATAAACAAAAAATAGAATAATTAAAAAGTTTTGTTATAGCTTTTTCATAAAATTTTCATAATTCTTTAAGAGTTCATATAGTAAGTGAAAAGTTGCATAATATGCTTCAGTAAAGAAAACTTGTAAATATGCGGTTAAGTTCCATTGAAATAATGAATCGATCAATGTTAAACTATCACTGGAAACCTAGAAGCACTGGACAGCTATTTCAACTTAGTATAATACTTCGCAGCAGTGTGAATTCACAATTCTTCAGGTGAGAATCGAACCCAGGACTTTAAATCTTGCACAGGAACATTTAACCTCTTGATTCATCACACCAATTCACTTTTGTTCAAGACACTTTATGCACACATGATATGATATTTATATGCATCACTGCCAACTAACGGAGCAGTTCTCAAATCTAAATGATGTTCAGTTAGTGAGCTACTACTTACCTGATTATAAGTTAGTAATAACATTAATTTATCAATCACAAATGATTCTGCAAAAACAGAATTTTTCTTTCAATAGAGTAATAATTGTAATGATTGATGAGTTAAAAATGCAAGGAAATTTCGATAGTAATTTCAGAAAACTTGATAAACTGAATATTAATATTACTACTACTATGACTACTACTGCTACTACTACTACTACTACTACTACTACTACTACTACTACTACTACTACTACTACTACTACTACTACTACTACTACTACTACTACTACTACTACTACTACTACTACTACTAAAACTAGTACTACTACTACTTCTACTACTACTACTACTAGTAATAATAATAATAATAATTCAGAATAAGTTGAAACCAAGATTTGTTCATGAAAGTGAAAAAAATGACGAAAACATGAAAACACCATTCGATATGCATGAAATCAACTAACCATCCCAAAACTAATCCGATGGAAAAGAATTAAGAATGAACAAACTGGTTTTTCTTTCTTTCTTTCTTATTCAACTACACACAAGGCGTACACCATTTTGAGTATTTTCTTTCTCCTTTTATTTTAAAAAAGTAGTTCAAACTCTTTCTATAACGATAATAATAATAATATTAGCGTGAAATAAAACAAACATTTTCACCATACAATAGCTAGATAATTATTCAATGCTCAGGTAAAAAAAAATAGTAGTTGACCTCAATTTATGAATCTGAAAAAATTTATTTTTCTCATGTATGGAACTAATTAAATTGTATGTTTTCTGTTTTAATTGGTGAATTTTTATTGCATACATCAATAGGATGCTTAATTGAGAGGCTTTTAAAAGGAGAGTTTCAATTCTTGGAATCTGATTATTGCCGGATATATAAACATGTATATATATATATATATATATATATATATATATATATATATATATATATATATATATATATATGTATATAAGGCCATTCGTTACGCACTATTACATTTGACATAATAAACTTAAATTATATTGTATACGTAAGGCTTTTTGTCAGTGAGTTTTATATGCTAAAGCAATGAAATTTCTTCATGAGATCTATTCAACTGATAGGAGGATTAAACCCATAAGCAAGAGGGAGAAAAACAATGAGACAATACACTGGGTCAACAGTATGAATTGAATTTTTAAAAAATTATATTGAGAAAGATTGAATGCATACAATGCGTTAATGATGCGTATAAATATATATATACATATATATATATATATATATATATATATATATATGTGGGGAGCATACATGTAAATTATTCCAAAACTCACATAATTTAAAACAATCGAATTCTTTTTCTGTCATTCCATTAGTGAAATTTAGAGAAAATAGAACTCATCAATGATTATCGTTTAATATTTTAGATTATGAGAAAAATATTCATATTATAGGTCAAAAATTTCACAAATCATATGGAATCTGATTATTAGTTATTATTTCATATAAAACTCTTTTTTGTCAGATATTTTTTTTAAAACTAAACAACTATTGAACAGGATAGGATTCTTAACCATAAGAGTATATATTTAGATTATATAAATATTGCTACAAGTAGGCATCGAAATATTTATATGGCACACAGTAAAAATAGAGTTGGATAGAGACAGAGAAAGAATTATGAGTATAACGAAAAAAGTGAATACATATTATTGTACGAGAGTGAAATAATAGTAAGAGAAATAGTTCAGTATGTCATACACGAACCACCTGTTCAGTTCTCCAACTAGTCCCAGCGTTAGCAAATAAAGCGCAAATTAGAATTCTCTGAGCCGCCTTAGTTAGTGTTTCTAGATGTTGACACCAATCTGATAACCATTGCTGTGTCCGAACACACGTTCCCTAACCTATGCAAAGCTACAAAAAGCTTTAATCGCCGTTTTCCTGGCGTCAAGCGATCGCAGTCACTCTTCATCCATACTTTTTGGTGGTTAGCTAGCCCCTAACCTAGCTCGGTTTGATATTTAGTTGTAACAGAAGCTACAATCAATTTACTGACATCAACCTATTCGGGACGATGAATTTTTTGGCTATTGAGACGTTAGACAAGACTAGCGCAAACAAGATCACGTTCAGAGTCCAGATAACTACTCCAAAAGGAGTGGCAGTCTTATACAAAACCACGCTAGAGGTAGCTCATCACTACGTGACCAACTGAATCCGGATTTCAGATCCAGAGGAAGGACGCCCGGCAGCCAATCGACGATGATTGTGCCGATAGTAGTCTGAGCAAAGTTGCAATAAACAGTCACCGGTAACTGCCCTGCGGCCAAAATGTTTCCATCCGCCACCCGGACGACTCTCCTTTGTACCTAGATTCCTGGTCTACGTGTTCAAGTTTCCGCACAGCACTAAAATATCTGTCGAGCCCAATCTATGAAGATCACTTAAACGGTGGTATAACTCATCCTTAACTGCATCCGGGCTGTCATCCATAGGGGTGTGGGTAGAAACAACGGAAAAGGAATCGCTCCTCATATCAATTCCTCCTAACTTTGATGAAGCTTTTTATTCCAATAGCACATAATTGACTATTGAAAGGGATCCATCCTCAGATCTAGCGCTTGGTATGACGTCGAGACCAGCAAGACCAGACAAAAATGCGATAGAGTTCCAGGAGAAAAGCATGCGAAACAATCTTTTCGAAGCGACAAATAGAGAGCAAATGTGTTGTAAATTAATGGAGACTTGAATAACGATCTTGGATAGAAAAAAGATATCTATGTTTAGACTTTCTAGAGACATATCCAACGCTACCTGCTGTCCAACCTGTATCAGTATGTGAACGTGGAAGGAGGTCAGTTTGAATGGCATACGTGGTTTCAAAAGATTCATTCAGAACTCGTATTCCCTAGTGGCATTTCAATTTCCACCAGTCACTGATATGAGATCATTGCAATAGGATAAGAGTAATACCATAGTCGAGCTGTTGCATGAGTTCATGAGTGAGGAGTACCCGAAATCGGAATAAAGGAATAAAAGAGTGACCCAGTATAAAACAAAAACGAATGTTATCAAATAATTGTAAATACAATTTGTGAGAGTAAGGGCTAAGGCAAGCATAAACACTTCCAGCTATTGTGATTGTTTAAGTTATGTATGGGATATGATATTTCACGGATGTTTAAACCGAAGCAGGCCTTTTTCCTAGGGACTTTTCTCTGAGCTTTTGACTAAATGACTCAGTCCACAAGACAGAGGAGCTACGTCAGGAGCTGCAATTGCATGGTAGCCAGTGACAAACAACAGGTTACAATGAGAATGGATTTTTTGAACAGATTAATTATTATTCACTTCTCCTATATTGTTTGAAGTAAATCTCGAATCGAACAGTATTATTAGCAATTTATTAACACTCATATGACATAAATGGACGTTTTCGTATAAGCAGTAATCAGTTATTTGTTACAAAAAATTATTTTGTAGTTCTATGAGTGAAGGCACAAAAAGCATATGAAAAGTAACAAACAACATGTGTAGTGGTTATGGTTCCACAGAAGATTTCGAAAAAAACTGATCTGAATTTCACTGGAGGAACTTTGAAAGAGAGAGTTCTTCAATTTTAAGTTTCAAACCAACTAAAAAGCTTAAAAATTCAGAAGTCATGTAAAATAGCCATTCATAATTAGACTTCATTATTAAGGAGTTTAACAATCGAAAATTTGCTTCTAGTATCCTTCTAGGTTGACAGTGTAATAAATGTTTACTAAAAAAAATCTGATTATAGATAGTTTGCTTTTGAGTAGAAATAGTCATTTATTTGTAACATTTACCTCTTATCTTATCTAATATGCAAAATATCACCGCAATAAATAATTGCATGACAGTGAACTTAAGTTTTATTTCATTATACATTGTTGTAGCAGCATTCATTGATTCAGACTATTGAATTTTGAGCAAATTATTTGATGAACTGTCGATTGGAAACATTTGTACAAACTGATTAATGTCTTCAGTGGAATAAAGAAATACGCAAAGTGTATTACGAGTTAAGAGACGACAGGTATGTTATTTTCTCAATACATGGACTTTATTGAATTCTCATTGAATAATAGTTGGCTATGACTTTGTCGAAATAAATGAAAGTGACCAATACGAATAAAAGTTAGTCTTGATCATTATGAAAAATCGCTTTGTAAATAGGAGACGTTTTACGAATATCAATATAGAAAGCATAATTAATGACATTTAAATTACAATGTTTTTGAACAAGTAGTACACTCTTAAATTTTATGAATCACAAAAATACCTTGAAAAAACATACTTTAGTGGACTGCGTTAAATTTGAAGCAGTGTTCACCATTTTGATGGTCCACGATCTGACCCTAATTTGGACGAATGATCTAGTATACGATGAAATAAATCTTTCCTTCAATCTCTGTACATCACACTTAGGCGAAACCCGATTGTGCAACAGCGGTGATAATTAGAAGCCAAATATGAATTCATTTGGATGAGTTTATTTTGTACAATAGCGTAGACAGACAAAAAATAGAGTGAGAAGCTTGGAAGCAAAATGGAGAAGAGTGAGTCTGAGTCAGTACCATGTGATGTGGTATGACTAAGGTATCTATAATTATACAGAAATAAGCTAGACATGCTATAAGCAAAGTTATGAGCAAATAATTAACACTGTTCAAACGAGAGGAAATAGTGACTCGAACAGAAACGGTTAATTAGTTTGTCCGGAAGTCTGGACATGCCCTGTGAGCTCGACATATTTCTACAAACACCACAAGTATTTCAAAGTAGAATGAAATAGTATTTCAGTGCCTTTTGGTTCTATAGGGTCATCAAGTAAAATAATCTTTGATTTATATCATACTATCATACCTACTATTTCAGATTGCGACACATGTTTTGTGCTGCAGTCAACATTACAAAACGCTGTAAAAATTTCGTAATTTTGCCAATAAACATTCAAAATTTCATGTCTATAAAGTCAACAACGATATCGCATAACAAACCAGTTCATTTCTATGTCAGAACTAGTCTAATGTGACAGGAATGTTTAAATGCTTCGATGAATAAAATACCCGTTAAATCATGATATCTATTTTCACTATTGGCATAATAACAATTTGTGAATAAGGCCTGAATCAAAATAGCTTATCATATATAAAAGGAAATAGTATAGTATTTGTCCAATTAAATTCTAGCTCTCAATAATTGTTTAGTTGAAACGATTTTATGGCATTACAGTAAAGTGTAGATGAATAGGCATCATCGACGAGAAAGGTGGATCCGATGCAGATGTGAGGGGCGGGGATTGGCAAAGCAAGGGCTGCATTTGTACAACTGAAAAATATCTAAAACTTCAAAAAACTTTCAACCAAAACCGAAATCAGGATTTTCAGTAAAAATGTCAAGAGAGTTCTACTGTATGAAGCGGAAACTTGGAGAACTACCAAAGCCAGCATCCAGAAGATACAAGTGTTTATTAATAGTTGTCTAGCAAAATACTTTTAATTCGTTGGCCAGACACGATCAGCAAGAACGTACTGTGGGAGAAAACAAACCAGATTCCAGTGGAGGAGTAAATCAGGAAGAAGCGATGGAAGTGGATAGGACACACACTACGAAAGGCATCTAACTGCGTCACAATACAAGCCCTCATTTGGAACCCTCAAGGTCAAAGGAAAAGAGGAAGGTCAAGGAACACATTACGTCGAGAAAGAGAGAAAGACATGAGAAGAATAAACAAAAATTGGACAGAATTGGAAAGGGAAACCCAGGACAGAGTTGGTTGGAGAAAACTGGTGGGCGGCCTATGCTCCATTGGGGGTTACAGGCGAAAGTAATTAAGTAAGTAGATGAATAGTAGGAATCACACAAAATTGTAAATTCTTTCTTAGTGTATATATCTACCTAGAATACGATGTGTGATTTGTTTTTTTTTATGAGACCAGTTTGTATTAGGCTTTTTTCAGAGGGAAGAATTAAACTAACAACAATTATTGAACAAGAAAATAACGTTTACAATCTAGTACATTAGCTAAATCTTTCACCTAAAATAATTTTAAATCACGACAAGTAAATTTGAAAAGAATAATTCATTGAATTTTATATTCTTTTATCCATATGAAATTGAACAATATATATTAAAATCCTGAATTTATTATGAATAGACGTTTATAGTAAATTAGTTTAACACTAGAAATTAATTCAGCTAGTTCTTTAATGTGAACTCAAATGGTGTGTTGGTGAGTTGACCTGGAGGACGATAACAGAGGGTAGATTCATCATTATAGCTCTTATTTTCACATTGATTATTCAGAGGATTATGTAAATGAAATTTTCCATTTTGCAGCATTCAAAACTGATCAATAATGATAGATACATTTTAGTATCAATAGGAATACTATTGAATGTAGGTGAATCTCATAACATAAAATTGCCTTCAAGTATTTGATGGTACAGTAGTTTAATAATCTGTCATTGAGTAACTGAAGCCAAATACCTTGATACTCAGTAGTATATACACAACGTATATGATAACAATAACAGATTAATGAAAATATTTCATGGTATTTCTCGTCTTCTTTTTGCGACTGTTACTACAATGATGTCAGTTATTTAATGAAATTCTAAGTATCCCGCTGAAACATTGATAACGTTTGTCAAAGAGAAAAGATTGTTCTACAAGCCTCAATAACAATGCGATTACAGTCTTCGCATAGTTTCAATAAATAAATAAAATTTGTTCAGGCTAGTAAATACACCTTCTGAACAAAATCTTTTATAGTATAGTCAATATGAAAAGACATGTCATAGTGTTTGAATCAATAATCTAATGAGATTTTAGTAATATGATCCTAATTTCTTTTTAGTAATTTGTTACTTCTAGTGTTGTGATATACAACAGAGTAAGTTGATTCAACGTTGTTTAGAACAAAGAATCTTTTCATATTCTCTAGTTTATTTATGAAACATCATCTCCAGATGGTTATTGCTAGCGTTTCTTGCACTAATAAAATTCCTGTCACCAAAACTATTGTGTATAACTACTCTACAATACAATTTACAGAGAGAACACAGTAAAAATGTATGCTATCTTTCTTGGTCATTCATATTTGCTGCCGACATATGAATAGAGAAAAGTTACTCAGAAATCTACTAATTTTTCTTTGGTCGACAGCTACGTAATACGGTTTGTATACATTAGTAGTCATCAGAAATGTTAGAGCTGTTTCTGAGAATCACCCACAAGACACAGGACCTTCAATACTACACATGGAAAATTTAAGCACATAATGATGAAAATGATAGTTCCGAAAAATTATTTGTTTTGAGGTGAGTAAAATTGTATTCTTGATTTACAATCAAAGAATTATTTAAAAAAAACCTATGTTAACAATATAAGGGTCGTGAAGACTGAAAATCGAAGATCGTTGGATAGCTGTTTCGTTCTTGACGAGACTGAATAGCATGCATCCACGACCTTGCAGCTAGGAATCGGAGACAACTGTGAACTGTTCAACTCTAGACTAATAAGTCAGGGTTCAAGTCTAACACTAGAATGAGGCTAATACTAGGACAAAAAAGCTATTCAGTACTTCCAAGTTTTTAGTGGTTCATTAAGTTTGATTGGTTCTTCAGGTCAGTAATATATCTACTTTTAGAGAGGTCTATCATATTCTAACTTGGTGTTCAGCTTGTTATAATTAACACTGTTAAATTATAAATAAAGGCACCTATTATTTGCACTAGCGAATAAGCTGTATAAACCAATTTTTGTAAATAGTGTAGTAAGAAATGATTTAATTCACTAGAGTGAGACTGATACGTTAAACGGATTGTGTGTAACATGTAGTCTTCTCTTATTTTTAAAACAAATAATTATCTATTGAAATCGTGAATCAGTGATTGTTACAACACCATTAGAGATCTGGATGCCTGGAGGTTGATATGATCAAATACGATAAGTTTAGAAAATGCAGTACTTACATTTAAAAAAAATATTTACTTCTGTGATGTGAAAAACACCTACTTGACATGTTGAATCAAGAATATAAATGTACCATCATATAAATTTACTAATATACAATTTACAATATACAAATTATCTACACGTTGATGCAGAACCTACACATATACACACATACACACACGCATTAGTTACATTTTAGTTGATAATTTCAAGTCTAGATCAAACAAGTTTCCTGATGTTGACCTCAAATCTTGTAACATCATGTTGAGTATGAATTATAATCTAACTACACATTGATCAGTTTGACTGACTGATTCAATGATCAATTTTACATACTATTCTTAAATGTTTTGTTTAATTTAGATTATCAGGCAGTGGAGTAAATTCTTGAACATTATTATTCAGCAAAACAATTTCGATTTTGTAGTTGAACGGCAGAAGCTGACTTCATTTACATAGCCGTTAAAATGTAGGAACCATTGGGTAACTAATTTTTTAACTAGTATGTGCTTGATATTAAGTAACTTTGTGGTGTAACCTTTGAAATTTGAGTAAGAACTAATGATCACTAGGGTTCAACCATGTGGAGTGTGAGACAGATTTCTTCAGGCGAAACGGATGAGAGTAGTGCAACATCACGAATCAAATGGAATCGTTAATCTAAACTACTCGATACCAACTTAGTCACCTGAATGTTGAGCGTCAGCTATGCGGTCAAAAAGTCTTTGATCTTATCAATGTTGAGGTCATTCATTTACACCGCATTAACAGGAAGTAGTTTTCAAGTATTTTCTGTTTTTGTCAATAACTCTGTGTTTAAAGTCGATTTTCGACGTAACATAAAAAATCCTCTTATCTCCATAACCCTCCTTACCAAATGAATCTTGCATTGATTCATTTAATCTATTCGTTCAGAAATTTCTGATTATTTTGAAATGCAAATAAAAAGCAATTGTTAATGAAAACATCTCTAAATAGCACACACGTTATAATTTAAAATAAAAATTAAATTAAATCTATTTAAATATACAATGAAAATGAATATTTTCTATTTAGTACTTTTTATAATCTCAGCAAATTTTATCACAGATTGCTTTGTATATGTACACATGCATTAAAACAAAATGAAGAAGGAGTTTTTTTCGTAAATTGTCCTTTTTTTGAAGAAATTGACCTTAATAAATAATTATTTGGTATATTTTGATCGGTAATGTGATTTTTAAAAAGACCAGAGAAAGCATAGCAACCATTTTTACGTTGCTAGCCAACATACTATGAAAGTTTATGCAAAGCAATTCATCTCTTTTCTGATTAAGAAAAAAAACCAAAATGAAAATGGGCTATGTTCAGGCCAATGAATCTAGTAGGGGCACATATTGATCAAGATTTAAATAAGAACTAGAAAACAGGTAAAAGAACATTTGAATCTATTCTAGATCTGTCCCTATTGAAGAAATAAGTAACAATTTGAGTGTAATAGCTCAATGATCAACGGGTTGAGTGTTTGATATGATAAATATTAAGATTCTATTGCTGGTGTGAACATATTAACACTGGAATAAAGGTACATTCATTTAATGTGTCCCATGTATGGTGAAACACACACAAACTATATCCAAGTGATGGTCAAAAATTCATCAGTTAGATAAAAACAAATATCATTATTAGTTTAGATACTGAAATGTAATTATTTTACAAATAAATTACTTCTTTAGACGCCTTATGCTAGAATATTAACCCGTTGTCAAATATTAGTCGAATTTCAAGTAAGTCACAGTTATTTAACACGCGTATAAGATAGAGAAATGCAATCACAATTATGCTAAAATATCAATGTTTGATAGTTAGAAATTACATGAAGTTAGGAGAGTAGATACGTTCACTAATTTCAAGGTTGATTACATGTCAATGGGAATTTCAACGTCCTTCTAACTGTTTGGTTTGTAATCATTAAAATTTATCTATACAACAGATTGACGAATTCGAAACCAGGACAAAATGTACATTTTAAATTCGAAAGCATATATTCACAAAGAATATCCAAGAATCTTGTCAAGAAATACTCATTCTTACAGCTAAGTACCAAAATATGAATCTAAATATTATCAATTGTAGACTATTAACCAAAATAAATACTTTGATATTTGTTAAAATGTCATTATCCATGTCGACTTATTAGGGTTTGTGAACAAAGCGTTTATAGTTAAATTGACTTGTTACTAGCTTGAATAATATCAATGAGAAAATCAAAAACTAGAATGTATGTACGGCCTGCAACTGAACAGATTCGATTTGGATAAAATTCACTTTGTGCATTCCATTGGTAATTGCAATTCACATGTATGCTAATTACATTTTCTATTATTTCAAACGAACTATAATAGAGAGTATGTATTACTATTATTGAATATTTAACAGTAACAGTATACCATACTCATTAATCTAAATGAATTGAATTCAGTGATTAACAATTAACTATCAAGGTCATAATTAAAAAAAAAATAGAAGACTAAAGCTCATCATGAGAAAAAAAGAGTAACACATACAAATTAGATCATTTCGTAAAAGGAAAGAAACATTCAATAAGCTCTATGAACTTTTTTAGGGTGTGCATAATACTATTCGTTTTTATGTACATTTTTAAGAGCAAATAAGTAATAAAAATCATTCCTAATTATAATAATCCATTGAAATGTTCATTCATCTATTCATTCATTTAAAATAGCTAAAAACAATAGAAAAAAATCGAAGTTTCTAAACCAATAGGAACGAAAAACTTAACAATGTATTCTACTCAAAACATAGCTAATAAGTACTATTCAGTGGAATAGTACTGACGAAGCGACAAATGTCTCATTCGCATGTATGATGTGATCAGAGTGTTTTGAAAATGAAAACAGTCAATGATTCACTTGTTTTACAAATGGAAGTTTGAAGATAAGGGGTAAACATTTAAATATTAAACTGGTCTAACCGTCTTCGTTCATTACATCATTACTAACAGTAGTAGCAAAGACTGATGATCAATGGATGGTTTGTGGGATGAGGAAGGAGTATTTCAATATTTACTAAGTAAAATGGTGTTTTCTTGATGTAAAAGTTTTTGTGCAGACTTTTCTCAAAATTTATTTTGCTTAATAGTTGAGTTGAGAAGTGGAGACAACACTGAACATCAGTTTCTTTATAGGACAAAAAACTCTATCACGATTTACACTCAGCACTTTATCATGAAATGATTTCAGATTTCTCATCAAACACTTAACCCTTTGATCATCACATTACATAAGTGATCAACGCGACCAGTGAAATGATAAGACAAATTGTAAGTAACTTTCATATATTGAATAAGGTCAACTTTGAGAAATGTTTTTCGGTTAATCATTTTGAAGATGGATTTCACAATAGATTTACATTTGTTTAAATAGTCTACGCAAATCTTTTACCTGTATCATAGAACACATAAACTTACAAATAAGTAGTTCCAAAAAATATCGTCGAAATGTTAGTGAGTATTCAACGATCTCAGAAGTATGATAAATATCACTAGTAACAGTGAATGAAAGATATTTTCTATCGCAAATTTTATGAATTTACCTCTGTTAATTATTGGAATATAATATGATATGGTATTTGTCACGAAACTGTCAAACATCTTTTGCACAGTCTTGTAATAGATCAATTTAGAATACACTCTTCTGATGCTAGACTGTAAACATTATAGACTACATTGTTGGTTAGAACTCGTTATGGGGGAAGGATATATATATATTCAGTGTTTCCGTAGACAGACAGGATATCAACCGATAATGCGGACATTCTAAAACAATCTGTCATTGTGATGACAAGCGCACTGTTTCGATTAGTCGATTCAGTTAGTTCTTCGATTTTTTGTAATGATATACGTACATTAATTGATTGATTAACCCCTGATTCAAAGCAATCAAATTTATTTACTGAGTAAAAATTTAAAATAATGTGTAGATTACTCATACTATGTAAGTTTTGTACTTGATTACTGATACATAAATCATCCTTCTTCTACAGTAAAACAGATCTTTTCCTTGCTTTCGCACATATCTAGTCCATATTAAAGTCATTAAACTTCTCAACAGTTAATCACTTGTAAATACTTATATAACAGTTAAAGGAGTGTAGTGCACAATCACGAACTGAGTGAGATATTTACTTTAGTTTATTCAGTATTTTTGACAGAGTAATATTATCACGTAGTCACTTTCTTGATTGATAATAACTGAAGGATTTAAACCCTTATCAATCAGTGTAACAGTCAAAAAAACATTATTATATGTAGTCATTCGACTTAACAGTGGTGATTTATATAAATTAAATATGTACGCTGATTAAGCTGTACTCAATGTCCATGGAGACAGCAACTACATTCTTTGAGAAAAACATTGCCAAGTGTACATAATAGGATTAAACCGTTTCGATCCAATGTTAATTTTTTTATTCAACTTAAAAGATGTTCAGTTTTATTTTTAGACTAAAATATAAAATGAAGATAGTCGTACATAGAATATATTCTGGCCAAAAAGGACCATTTTTACTACATTATATAATTTATAAAAATATGTTTTCTGTTTATTTACGTTTTGGTTTAATTAAAATTTATTTAAATTTCTAGTGTATAAAAAAAAAACAAAAATACTTTTTAATTAAGTGCGTATTTTTCTATACGTCAATAATTTATTTCCAGTTTTCTTAGTTCACATAAATTCGTTCATTGTATCATAATATTACTTACTAACTTATACCTGTTACTCCCAATGTAACATAGGCCGCCGACCAATCTTCTCCAACCTACTCTGTCTTGGGCTACCTTTTCCAGTTCTGTCCAGTTCTTGTTCCCTACTGTCATCTGTGTAATGTGTTGTTTGGCCTTCCTGATTTCCTAGTTTTCTTGAGGGTTCCAAGTCAGAGCTTGACTTATGATGCATTTGGGTTCCTTCCGCAATGTTTGTCCTATCAACTTCCACTGGATTGTTCTCTTCCACAGAAGTTTGTTGCTGATGGAGTGCAGCCAACGAATTCAAAGGATTTTGCGTTGACATCTGATATTAACAACTGGATACTGGTTTTGGTAGTTCTCCAAGGTTCCGCCCCAAACAGTAAAACTGTCTTGACATCGGTATTAAAATTACCATAATATTACATGAATAAGTAAATTTAAAATTCTTGTTAATAACATAGACAAGTATTTGACATAAATAACTGTTGCTCTGGTTGTCAGAATAGGCATCGGCATTGTGACTTCCAAAGTAATTCGGCTTTCATCATGCGAAGTCATAAATCTTCTAAATGAAGAACCTCGAAATCCAAGGTGGTTTGAATCGATTTTTCTAGTCATCATTTTACTAGCAAGTTATTTTACTACGGGATGGGGTCCCAAACCCCATACCCGTCCCTCTGCCTTTATCTGGGCTTAGGACCTGCAGCAAGCTCAGAAGGAGCTACCTAGAATACTTGTTACTCATATAGAGAAGTATTTCGTCGGTGTTGGCGAATTTTCAACAGACACATACATTGCTAATCATTGGTCTCAGGAAATACATATTATGTGACGGTCAAACATCAACATGGAACTCAACAACAGACTTCGCTACAAAAGACTCAAAAAGCATGAATTATCACTAAACATTTATTCAAAACAAGACCTAACTAATGTTCATTTCATCAGAGTGCTTTTTTGAAAACCAATGCAAAATTACACGTACCAATTAAAAGTGAATTTGTCAACAATGTGAAATGGTTCTATGCATCGAAAATTTCAATACTGACTTTGATTAACCAGAATTCCATGGCCGTTTGGCCAAGTGTAAGATACAAACAAAACTACCACAAATCTACTCACACACACCCAGTTTCTAAGTAAAATTTGTATCACCATCTAGAAAACCATTTTCTGTAAGTTGATCTACAATTATGAAACGATTAAAAAGCAAATCATGCACAACCTCAAAACATATTTCCTCCTCATAAATGATCGCCTATTTAAATTGAATAAAAAAATCATCACTACTACATGCCATACAGTGTCGTCAAATTAATTTAGCCATGTTATATCCGAAAGCGAATTATTTTAAAAAGACATTTCCGCACCAAATTCATTCTCTGCTCACTATTACACATGTAATTAATCCTCCCACATACTGATGGTATGAAGAGAATGAGAATGTGAAACTAATAATTCCCATAATTTATTTTAGAAATTAAATTAAAATGTGAGTTTTATAACCGGAATTCAGTTAATTTAGATAAAAGTCGTAAAACAACACTAAGAATTAAAAGCAAATGAATGCATTTTCTTGTGTAATCTGTTTAAAAGCTTCCTACATCTTCCCATCGTTTAGATTTCATGTAGTGAAAATTGATAAATATCATCTTTTCCTACTGCAATCATGCTATGTAACAAAATTGCACCATCCTATCATCAATCAGTGAAGTGAATTAAAATGTATTTTGAATGTTTGAGGGAACGCATGAAATTATGTATGTCGAATGGAAATTTGGTAAAGATATTTTGAATAGTAAGCATTGAGTAATATTGTGGTGCATAGCTAGACGAAGACTTGACTCGCATCAGTGTAGTAGAAACCAACGAATATAACTATCTCTAATCATCAAAATGTCGAACCAAACAAGTCACAATAAACTCCTATTCATTGATTTTGCTCTCACAGTACACTTCACAGTGCGACGGTGAAACACAATGACAAAAACGAGAAGAGCAGTGGTGTTATGAAAATATAACATTACCACAACGGTGAACACTGTATTCTGCATCTTTCAATGCATACAGATATAGATACATATACAAAGGAAGGAGAGTTATTATATCGAAGTCGATAACTGACGGGTCTGAAGAGTAGATTCTGCTTTCACATTAACAAATCAACCACAAACGATTAGGAATAAGATTTGGCGAATGACACATTCGCAAATAGATTCCGATGCGCCGTCACGTTTGTCGTACTGATTTAATGATCAAACATACTACTTAACGAATCACCAGTACTGTTAGTATTGACAGTACTGGAAGCCAGTCAAAAATGAACTATAAAAATTTTAATGTGGAAAGATGGAATAAATCTGAGGAAGAGAATGCACACGATAAGGAGGACAATCATAATTTCGAAGAAGATAAACACAGATCAACACACATGTTTGATACTGAAATCAACTTCCGTCAATCTTAATCAACATCATCTCTCTCGTTCTCACAGTCGGTTGAAATAGCAAACACAGATGTGAAAGCTAGCTACTAATCTCAATGCTCCCATGCTCAAACCATAAAACTCAAATTAACTCTGCTAATCTCCAACACATAATCAGTACCTCGTTCACAGAGACAATCAATCGATGATGAGGCACCAATCACATGATTTCGGATCCCTACACACAAATATGCTCGCATCATCACCGAAATCTACAAACTTCAACATAACATCCTTTCAACCACTCTCACTGTCATCACACTCAAATCAAATGTCATCATCATTATAGATCACACGAAATCGTTAACAATTGAGATTACCAACAAATATGTCTGTGATCTGTAGAACAAACTGCCGATTGTTGCTGTTGCCCGAGTAACCAGTGAAAAAATTGCGATGTGTGAAGTGATAGTGAATACCGAATTCCAGTCACAGTTTGCACATCAGCATTCACATCAACATCATTCCATCTCTCATTCTCAATTCCAACTCACACTCCGAAATACAATCTCCGTATTCCAACAGCCATTATCACACATCCATAGGGTAAGCAAACACCTGTACAATGCAACAATTTACCAACACAGGTTTATTCGATTCCACTAATACTGAGTATCATACTCAACAGTGAGAATACACTTAGAAACACTCACAAGGTAAAATACATTCAACCGAGTGTTCTCACAATCAATAACATTACAATTACGCACTACTTCATACTAGCCACATTCCCTACAATCTCAATCACATTCTCTCCTAACACATAGATTTCACACGAAAACATGGTCATATATCAGTACACTTCACACTACAACTAATTGGAATTCATATAATACCATGAATGCACATAGTTTACTCTTCGTTATGAACAGAAGTGTAGAATTTTACCGAGCAATCGAATGAGAAGTATGTGTAAATTGTTTGATGAATTATAGATGGATTGTATGGACGAGTGACTGATGTCGGATAGACGACAACCATTGTGATTGTAGGATTGTTGAATACTGGTTAAGTGGTAGTTACATACTATTCAACGATAGTGTACACACTGATTATTGCATCGTGTGTATGGGATTATATATTTGTGTTCGTTTATTTAGTTAACTAATATTTAATATGGACTAATGTTATCGAAATAATCAACAAATTGATGTGACATAGAGTTGACATTATATTTTGCAATGTTTTTATGCACTACTCACTAACCAGTATTCAGTGTATTGACTTATGTACGTACACATGTCCATGTTGCTGATTTTATAGGGAAATGATGAGATATGTAATTTGTTAAATGTATTCAATGAGAATTTTGCATAGAATTCTAATAAAATTAATCATATTCACCGATGATAATCCATGATTTACAGAATTAATTTAAAACAAATTTATGCATCTGACGAAAATTAACCTGTTTTGATGTTCACTTACTTTTTATTACGAAAAATGATTATTTTTGGTGAATTGTACAAAATATGCACTTAATAATAAAAGTAAATATGTAAAATTATTTAGTAAATAGAAGATTCAATGACAATAATACTATATTATTATTATTATTATTGTGAACTGTTTAAATATAAACTCGTGAATTATGAAATCGCATATTAATAATGTAGAGAATATCATTTTCCGCTTAAGAATGCACAATTTCAAATTTGTATAAGTCAGTAAGGTAAAAATAAAAAGTGAAAACTGTTTCATAGTTGAATGATTTTTTTTCAAAAATTCTAAGAATTAAGATATTTACTGTAATTGTTGACCAATCAGTAAAATTTTAAAAAATTTTCACTTAAATTTTAATTTAAAACGAATTAAAATGGGCAATTTTTTTTGTTTAAAAATCCTGTTTTATAAACACAAGTGATGAGATTAAATTTAGTAATTTAGTTATAGATAAATTAATCATAAAACCGTTTCATTTAAGTATATTTTGTCTAATAATTTGAAATATGTATAATCAAAATAGTGTAAGATAAATTGTTACAGTGAAAAATGATGACGAAAAATTGTCTTTAGAATAAATGATGTTTACTGTCTGGTCAAAAATAATAATAATAAATAAATAAATTTGAAATAAATTCGTTAAATCTTACTGAGTAATTCTAAAATCAGTCTCATTCATATAAATGGAAAATGAAATAAATTAACATTGTTGTTAGTCAGAAATTAATGACAGTTTCTTTGATGGCTGCCAAATCAATGGCCTAAAGCTATTGTAGCTTCCAAATGGATTAAACCTTCTGTTAGGATTTTGCTGAGGCTACTATTTCATTTGTGTAAGGTGTATTGATTGAACTAGAACAAAACAGACATTTAGAACTAACGAGCTGAATTCAGGCTATAATACTAATTGTCATATAGGTAATCTTATTTGGTTATCGTTTCATTTCACAACTACTGACTTTTACTTAGTACTTTCTCTCAGTGAAATGCGTTTTTGCTAAAGTAAATATCAAAATAAATAAGATTTATTCACTGTGGACAAGATTATCTATCTGAGTGCGTTTGATGGTTTAAATAGCAATATATGAATATTGAGTAGAATTATTCATCAAATGTTGCTCGGTATTATTCAGATTAACTATTCTGTGAATGCAGTAAGTTAAGTAAGCAAAAGATTTACTTTTTAATTATTCGTTTGCACGATTATTGTCACAGAGTGTGGTCATTTTAATTCGTCACAAAACTTTTTATCCATAGCTAAGTACCAGGCATTTTTAAATGATAAAATTTATTGTTTATACAAATGTAAACAATTTAGTATGGTTAGGTTACACTAAAGCTCTGTATATATTTCATGTGTGCATGAGCTTACATGAGAGGAATTATTGCAGTTATACAGATGAAGGCTAATATGTTCAGCAAATATATGAACTGAGATTTAAACTTTAAGACTGGTTACTATTATCAGCTTCAAGATACTCTAACAATTGTAGAATTATAGTGCTTGAATCTCTGCCTCCATTGTTTAAAATATCTCTGAAAGCTTTGGAAATCGAATTCTCAAGTTGCCTAGACATAATTTTCTCACTCCTCGGCTGTTCATTCAAAGAGTAGATCAATTATCAATACGTTTGAGGGACCGAACTCAGTCGTAATGCTTTTTGAATTCAACATAAAAATCATTTTCCTTAATGACTTATCTAACTCTAAAGATTTCATTGATGTCCTGAAAGTTTTCCAAGAGATTTATCGAAGATTTTAATAAATAGTCCCATGTATTTATTGAACAGATCATTTAATTCAAACAATTTAAAACTGCATCTTTTAAAATTTATTAAAACTTAACTATAATGCAATATGTATGCGACATAGTCTTCCATTAATTGTCATGTAAGTTTAAACTTATGATCAACTGATTAAAATTGGCTCAGTGTATTTTTCTGATGTGCACAGAAGTATGTATTTGAACTTATATTAAGGTTAAATCATTTTCCATAACAAGTGTTACTGATCACAAATACTTTTCTTCAGCTTCATTTCACATTAAATAATATACAAGTTTCTAACCAATGGCTTGTAATATTAACAAATGACAAAACGTACATTTCACACATGGTTACTTCAAAGGTTATTTAATTTCAGTCATCTTCAATTAAAAGATCAAAGATTATAACAATAGTTGTTTTAATTTGATTTAAATGAAAATGCGGCATAATTACAGATCGTATATCAAGTGTAATTCAAAACATCGGATAAAATGAATTTCTTTTGTGTTGTGATTTTGTGTTCTCTAAGTTATGGAGAATACTCACTCATTCAATCCCTTTAATTGAAAATTACATTAAACCGAAGCATCTATACAACCTGTAAATTGTCCTAATCATTTCAAATAGTTCTGTTATCAATAATTGAGTGATATTTCATTAAAATTATTCAATACTTTCTTGTTTTAATGGTTAGACAGTCGATATTAGTTTATGATTAACTAACTAACTAACTAACTAATCAAAAATCATATTAAAATGAATAAACATGTTAAACAAGACAAAACATACTCTATAATGCATACTAAATAACTACAATCATCTGTAAATAATCTGTAATCGTAACATAAATATATATATATATATATATATATATATATATATATATATATATATATATATATATATACATTCATCATACCTTGGTCTACCTCTAAGCATATAATATGCATCAAGATTTTCCATGTACTTGTTAAATGCTTCACTAGTATAAAATAATGACATCAATTTAGCTAATGCTTGTTGTGCACGTTGTTGTTCATTTTGTGTAGACATAAGATGATGATTATTATCATTATTATTATTATTGTGAAGATGATTCAATTCATCTGCAATGATGAACATTGAATTCGATTGAAATAAAATAAATCTCATCAGTAATATAAGTAGTATACTAAATGAATTCATTGATTTAACATTCCAATAATTCAATGAAAATTGTCCATATGTTGGACAATGCATTGTTTATTTGTGAATTAATTATTTTGCACTAATATTTCTACAAAAGTTTCTTCTGATTATTTCAAACTGTTTATTAATTATTTATTTCAAGTTTTACAATGCAAAATTATTAAAATCTCATTTATTTATACTTGAACAAACTAGATTTTGATTTGTTAAT
This sequence comes from Schistosoma turkestanicum, assembly GCA_944470395.2. Taxonomy (NCBI): domain Eukaryota; kingdom Metazoa; phylum Platyhelminthes; class Trematoda; order Strigeidida; family Schistosomatidae; genus Schistosoma; species Schistosoma turkestanicum. The sequence continues at coordinate 1,316,297 of OX103979.1, read as the reverse complement.
TTAAAATTTAATCCTAAACAGTTTTCTACCATTGTTGATTGGTTAGTTAGTTATTATTATTTCCCAACTCATATTTCACCGATGCAATGACCTTACTAGTAATTCTTCCATCTAGTTAGTTATATTCATTGTTGCCATTGTTTTGTTTGAATGTGTTTTCATGGAGAAAGATATTGTCTAAACATTATAAACTGAATTTAAATTTGTCTACACTTGAGGTCAATCATTTTGAAAATTGACTGAATAGATCTTATCATGGAGAATAAAATTACATACTACTGAATAAGAATAATTCACACTTACAGTATACTGATTATTTCAGATAAGTTACAACATATCCAGTTGTTTTGATTTATTAATGATAATCAATCTGATAATTTTGAAAAAAAAAATTTATTTTATTTTATTTTCTAGAAATTTTACCAAGGAGATAATCAGAGAAGTAAGTTTTAGAAAAAAAATTTTAAAGAAATTGTTATCTCTGTTCAACTGTTATTATCAAAAAGAATCTATAAATTGGAGCACAGAAATAGCGACCATTATGAGATAAACTTAAAATTTGACTGTTTCAGTCTCATAGAATACAGTTGTTATTCAGCTACACCGAGATGATCATCTGATTAGTATATCGATTAAATAAGTAGACTATATCAAAAACACTAGTTTGTTCATTGAAGTCAAATTCGTTAATAGAATAATGAAACATTGCAATCTATACTCTCAACTCTATCTCACTTCATTTTGTTGATTATTTCGATAACATTAGTCCATATTAAATATTAGTTAACTAAATAAACGAACACAAATATAAAATCACATACACACGATGCAATCGTCAGTGTGTACACTATCGTTGAATAGTATGTAACTACCACTTAACCAGTATTCAACAATCCTACAATCACAATGGTTGTCGTCTATCCGACATCAGTCACTCGTCCATACAATCCATCTATAATTCATCAAACAATTTACACATACTTCTCATTCGATCGCTCAGTAAAATTCTACACTTCTGTTCATAACGAAGAGCAAACTATGTGCATTCATGGTATTATATGAATGCCGAATAGTTGTAGTGTGAAGTGTACTGATATGTCTCTGTTTTCGTGTGAAATCTATGTGTTAGGAGAGAATGTGATTGATATTGTATAGAATGTGGCTCGTATGATGTAGTGCGTAATTGTAATGTTATTGATTGTGAGGACACTTGGTTGAATGTATTTTACCTTGTGAGTGTTTCTAAATATATTCTCACTGTTGAGTATGATACTCAGTATTAGTGGAATCGAATAAAACTGTGTTGGTAAATTGATGCATTGTACAGGTGTTTGTTTACAATATGGATGTGTAAAAACGGCTGTTGGAATATGGAGAATGTATTTCGGAGTGTGAGTGAGAAATGAGAATGAGAGATGGAATGATGCTGATGTGAATGCTGATGTGCAAACTGTGACTGGAATTCGGTATTCACTATCACTTCACACATCGCAATTTTTTCACTGGTTACTCGGGCAACAGCAACAATCGGCAATTTGTTCTACAGACTATGGACATATTAGTTGGTAATCTCAATTGTTAACGATTTCATGTGATCTATAATGATGATGACATTTGATTTGAGTGTGATGACAGTGAGAGTGGTTGAAAGGATGTTATGTTGTAGTGTGTAGATTTCGGTGATGATGCGAGCATATTTGTGTGTAGGGATCCGAAATCATGTGATTGGAGTCTCATCATCGATTGATTGTCTCTGTGAACGAGTTACTGATCATGTTTCGCAGATCAGGAGAGTTTATGTGAGTTGTATGGTTTGAAGATGGGAACATTGAGAATAGTGGCTAGTTTCCACATCTGCTTTGGTGATTTCCACCGATTGTGACTTAAGTGCGAGTGAGAACGAGAAAGATTATGATGATTGAGATTTACTGAAGTTGATTTCATTGGCAGACATGTGTCTGTTGATCAGTGTTTATCTCCTTCAGTTTGATAATTGTGCACATCACTTTGTGCATTCCGTTCCTCCAATTAACGACGTCTTTTTACACTACACTTTATAGTTTATTTTTGACTGGCTTCCAGTACTGACAAATACTGATGCTGTTTTGTTGCTTCGTTACGCAGTATGTTTCATCAACAGATGAGTTAGGTAAAAGTCACGATGTGTCAGAATCTCTTTGCGAATGTGTCATTCTGCGATTCTCATTCCTGATCGATTGTGGTTGATTTGGTAATGTCAAAGCAGAATCAACTTTCCAGAACCGGTTAGTTGTGTATTTTGATATGAATTACTCTCCTTCCTTTGTAATATGTATCTATATCTGTATGCATTGATAGATGCAGAATACAGTGTTCACCGTTGTGGTAATGCAAGATTTTCATAACCTCACTGCTCTTCTCATTTTTTCATTATGTCTCAACGTCGCACTGTGAAGTGTACTGTGAGAGCAAAATCAATGAATCGTTGTTTCTTGAGAGTAAGTTCGTTAGATATTTTGATGGTGAGAAGTTGTTGCTTTTAGTGATTTCTCGTATACTGATGCGAGTCAAGTCTTTGTCTAGCTATGCACCACAATATTACTCAATGCTTACTGTTGACAATATCTGGACCAAATTTCTATTCAACATACATAATTTCATGCGTTTCCTCAAACATTCAAAATACATTTTAATTCACTTCACTGATTGATGATAGAATGGTGCGATTTCGTTACCGACTTTTGCAAAGATACTGAGCATGATCGGAGTAGAAAAAGATGATATTTATCAATTTTCACTACATGAAATCTAGACGATGGGAAGATGTAGGAAGCTTTTAAACAGGTTACACAAGAAAATGCATTCATTTGCTTTTAATTCTTAGTGTTGTTTTATGACTTTTATTTAAATTAACTGAATTCCGGTTATAAAACTCACATTTTAATTTAATTTCTAAAATTAAATATCGTAATTAATAGTTTCACATTCTCATTCTCTTCATACCATCAGTATGTGGGAGGACTAATTACATGTGTAATAGTGAGCAGAGAATGAAATTGTTGCGGAACCGTCTTTTTAAACTAATTCGCTTTCGGATATAGGATGGAGAAACTAATTTGACGAGACTGTAGGGCATGTAGTAGTCATGATTTTTTATTCTGTTATAATAGTTGGGCAATTATGAAGAAGAAAAATGTTTTGAGGTTGTGAATGATTTGGAGAAATAATTTGGCTTCTGAGATACATTTCATATTTATACTGTTTTTCAATGCTCTTTTTTAAGCAGTAATGTTTTTATTAAATTGTATTTCATAGTTCACTGACTTTTCATCTTAAATTCATCGTTGACTAGTTGAAAATTTTCAGAAGTAGTCAAATACTCTAAAAGATTTCAAAAATTACCTGCGTAGAAATCTTGATATTTTGACTTGAATTTAGTTCGAAAATGTTCAGATTTTGCATGATGGCTGACTACAACCGATTATTTCTTAGAGGTGTTGTTTTTATATTCTGTATTGCAAAATGAATTTCATTTGTTCATTGAAACTCTGAATATTGAATATTCACTTTTTTCTGGATTCAATGAATTTATGGATTTGGAATAGAAAGTATAGTAATAAGCTAAAATGATCGACGAAATTAATAGTGTGACTTTCGAATATTTAACGAGAACGTATCAGTAAGTGCATAATGATGCTTGCTTTGACATTTCTTACGATTGAGATAGATGCGCAACGTTATCTAATTAAATTATTAATTTAGAAAGGAATCTATCCGCAATTATTCATTCAATGAAAATAATTCTGAACAATTGAGAATGCCTATTCCATGTTAGCCTACGATTACTGTGAAACTGGTTCAAGACATTACTTAGTACACAAATAAACAAGTAAGCTTACTAGATCTGATGTGTATCAAACCGAATCATTTATTCATCATCGATCAAATGAGCTAATGATTGGGATAATATCAGAATGAATACAAAAGAATGATGTGACCTTTCCAATGTATGACATTTTGAATTTCATTAGATTTGAGAATTGATCAGTGAAATTGAGATCAAGAACCAATACTGGTTAGATGATCACAGGTCACTTCCTCTTAGTGTAGGACCTACCAGCTGTGTACATCAACAACTCCATCACAGAATACTGAACCGTAGATCTTTAGTCGAGTTTGTATACAATTACTCATGTGATCACTAATGCTAGATCTAGTAGTACACAAATCTAATTACAATCAACCCATGATAGATCATCACCATCCTTCGATATCTTCGCCATGAATCGTCAATAAACTAAATATTAATGACATATGTAATGTGAAGATCTTTTTGTTTACACCAAATTCTTAAACAGTACCCAACAGCAATAAAATACTTCACCCTAAATGCCTAACAAGAATTCCATGTTTATTTATTCAAGTATTAATATGGTACAATGACTTTTTTTTGCTACAACAATGGTGGGTGGTTTAGAATTGCTTCTACAAATGAATTTTCAAACTGGAAAATATGCTGAATTAGGATAACCGTATTATATAATATATATAATATATATGTTTATTCGAGATTCTATTGAATGCCTTATCAACATTCTTCAGATAACAATACATCATTCATCATAAGTGAAAAGAAGGCAAACTTTTGTATGTGAGTAGATATTAATTCAGAAAAACTTGTTTACAATTGAATCGGTTTAAGTGAAAAAAAAAACAAAACATTTTCATATACAATAATCCTGTTTACTTGTAAAAATAAGAAGCCATATTTGTATGCAGCATTGATGAAATTCAACATCTTCTATTGTGCCTCCACTGTTTATTTTTTTTATTCATTTCTTCAATAGAAAATTATAATTCTTATCATGAATTGAAATTTTATTTTTAAAAAAAAATTTCATTTAAGAAGAAACATAACAATACTTTCTCCCTATGGATTGTCATTTTATATAAAATGCCTAATTAACTCATAGCAAATGTTGAAGTATCAATTCATTTATGTATGATTACATTGACTTCAGCCTACTACTAATTTGTACTACTCATAAATGCATGTGTGTGTGTGTATGAATTTAAAAGTATTCAAAACATGCTGACTGAATGATTCAAATTCAAAACAAAAATTGAATAAATGAAAAAATTGAACATTGAAAACTAAAAAAAAACAAGAAACAAAAGGATGTAGATTATTGAAATTCGGTATTGTTTAATTACTGAATAGAAAACATGTTTTTTGGAGAGTGAAATTGTAAAAGGTTTTTGTTGTCAACTACTTGAGTGTTAAATGTTTTTTTTTTTGGTTTGTTTGTAAGTGATATTTAATGTTTATGTTGATACAAGATCAAGTTAGTTAACTTGAAAAATAACAACATCTTGAACATTTACATACATATATATTTAGGTCAAAGTGTTTATCCTGTGAAGTTTTTATTAATAGTTTTGTTTTCTTATTTACCGAATTCACTTCATGTTTAACACTGAAAGGATATGCTAAATACCTTCTAATCCTTCTTTTTTTTATCATGTTATGGTATAATATTAGTTTCGTTTTGTTTTGAAAACACTATCAAAGATGCAAATTTTTTATTTTGATAGACTTGAACTTTCTGTATGTAAAAATTATTGTATGTGCGTAAACTTTTTGAAAAAATCTGATAAATGTACAGTTCCAACTTGAATTGACGAATTGTCAACGTCTCAACATTGTACCCGACGTTTTTGATATAAAGCCAGAATTCTGAGCGTAACAGTATGGATGTTTAACTGCTAAATCATTTATGGATAAGTCACCATCAAACATTATGTATATAGAAAACTGACATAGAGACATACTTTAGTTTTTATAGTAGCAGTCCAGTCCAGTACAAACGTAAATTAATGAAGGGCTTATTTAAATGGAGCACTGCTGAATAATGATTATCCATTAAAATCTATGAATGATTGGAAAGGCAGCTGATTGTTAAGATCTAGTATGTTTTCAAATGCTAAAAAATGAGAGTTTATATTGCCTTGCCATTCGGGGTTGACTCAAATAGTCTTATGCTGAGAAGAAGACATAAAATGGCAATAAATAAGACATTTTTCGCAGCCCAATTTATCGTTATCAAAAAGTCAAGGCCTACGTTCCACCAAAAACTCAAACAGTTTGTAAACAATTGCATCACGTCCCTATGCATTTACCAGTTTATATGTGAGGTTAGCTGAATACATACCTAAATGCCTACGAAAACAAATGAATTCCAATGACTAGAGCAGATCACAAAATAGAAAAATATCATCCTCCATTGTAAAACATTTGATTGAGACCAGTCATAAGGTTGATGATATCAAGTCAGCCTTTGTAGTATATACAAAAGTATACAAGGTTCGTCTACTAAGGTTCATAAAAGCCTTGGTGATACTGATTTCGTTAAGCAGTTTGTGCACTTTATCATTAGTATTATTATGATTATTTTGAATTCATGAATCGAGCACAGTTAGACCACCATTAGAAACCTAGAAGCGCTGGACGGCCTCAGCGGTTCAGAGGTAGAGCGTCCGCGCGCAAGACCGAAGGTCCTGGGTACGAATCCTTCAGGGTGGATGCGCACTACTGATGAGTCCCGTACCAGGACAAACCGGCCGTCTAGTACTTCTAGGTTTCTAATGGTGGTCTAACCGTGATCGATTCATGATTTCAAATTTGTACCTTAACAATCTTCACAACCGCGTAATGATATTATTATTCGGTTTCTCTATCCTTTTCATTTGTCTAGTTGACAGTTTATATTTTTTATGTATAACATCTTAACCAGATTACTCGATTTGTATTGCGTAAATTTATCATATCATTCTGATTACCTTCTTCTTCGTCTCATTATCTCATTATTCAAATGAAAATGAAACAATTGTCCGTTTTCAATATGGTTCGAAATGACAAACTATAGCCGACCTGTGTTATAATAGACAGAAATACCGATTCCTAACGTAAAAATCAATGTGAGCATTTTTTAAAAATCCCATTTGTTTAGATCTTTTCTTCATATATTCGCCCGGAAAGCATTTTAAAAATAAAATAAACATGCGCGTTCTATTCTTCGATGATTTATCGCTCAAGGTCATCCGCTGTGACCTTCTCGTATCAAAAAAAAAAATTATTCCCCATTAAAATTAATTATGATCGAATTAAATGAAGTGTATAATGTCACCAACTCCATCATCATAAAGCATGATTATTGAATGTAGGAAACACATTGATGGACATAAACAAATTATTTTCAGCATATACCTATATGGTTATGGTTATGTGAGGTCAAACAAGCATGGGAAAACAATATTTAGCTAGTTTATATTGCCTCTTTTCTTTATTATTCATTAAAGTTACATTGATTAAGTGGGGATTAAAGCTAAAGTTACATTCAGTAAGAGAATAATTGTCACTTATACTTTATAAATAATTTCTCATAGGTAACAATGTTCAGCTGTATTCTTGGATCTTTTTAAATTTTCTATCTACAAATTCAAATGAACCACAAACAGAATGATTTTTTATTCAGATGACAAAGCTAAATTAACAATGATTATTAAATACTAACAGGAGAGATAGTTTAATTAGTGTATGAATTCAATATCAACATGAATGATGTGTCATTTCCATATATGAGGTGCAATAAATGTTTTCTGTCCGGTCACCAATTGAATGATAGCATCGATAAAATGAATTCGACAGAAAATGAAGATACTTATCAACAACTGTACAAACCACAAAAAATTAAATGGACATAATCAGTGTGTGTAACCTAGATTCTTCTCTATGTAGTTCAAGCCATTGTACATTCGACCATATTTCAAACAGTCATTCCTTGAGCTAGTTTGTATATGATCGCTGGTATTTTGGATCACATATTTGTACATATTTGGTACAATATTGTAGGAAAAAACTTATTTTACATCGTTTCTGTCACCAAACTCATCTTCTCTAAAAGATCCGTCCATCTGCTAACAAAACTACCATAGCGAAATAAAAGTGAAAGGCGTAGACACGTTTTAGTCTTACTTGCAAAATGTTGATCAGCCCCACTAAACCCACCGAACATCGAAGCAGCATCTACGGACCTCCCAATCGATGTTGGCGCACCTACAGTTGAAGAGATCAGTATGACTATCAGACAAATAAAGAGCGGCAAAGAGGCAGGACCAGATAACATTCCAGCAGAGGCAAGGAAAGCAGACATGGCAGCAACTGCAAAAATACTTCACATTCTTTTCAACAAGATTTGGGATGAAGAACAAGTACCATCAGACTGGAAAGAAGGATACCTCATCAAAATACCAAAGAAAGGCGATCTGAGCTAGTGTGAGAACTATAGAGGCATCACTCTTCTCTCAATACCAGGCAAAGTCTTCAACAGGGTATTACTAAACAAAATGGTGGACTTCGTAGACACCCAACTTCCAGACCAACAGGCTGGATTTCGTAAGGATAGATTTTGTACTGACCAAATTGCAACATTACGGAACATGGTGGAACAATCAATTGAATGGAATTCACCACTCTACATCAACTTCATCGACTACGAGAAATCATTAGACAGCATGGACAGGAAAACAATATGGAGGCTTCTTCGACACTATGGTGTGTCTGAGAAGATAGTTAACATTATACGGAATTCTTACTATGGATTAAACTGCGAAATAGTGCACGGAGGACATCTGAAGACTCGTTCGAGGTGAAGACCGATGTCAGACAAGGTTGCTTACTCTCACACTTTATCTTTCTCTTGGTCATCGACTGGATTATGAGGACATCAACATCTGGAGGGAAGCACGGTATCAACTGGACAGTTAGGACGCAGCTGGACTATCCGGACTTCGCAGATGACCTGGCTCTTCTATCTCACACGCAACAACAAGTGCAAGAGGAGAGGACCAGTGTAGCAGCAGCGGAAGCAGGTCTCAACATACATAAAGGAAGAAGCAAAATTCTCCGATGCAACACAACATGCACCAACCAAATGACTCTTGATGGAAATGCCATGGAGGAAGTTAACACCTTTACATATCTAGTCAGCATATTCGACGAGAAAGGTGGATCGGATGCAGATGTGAGGGCGCGGATCAGCAAAGCAAGGGCTGCGTTTCTACAATTCAAGAATTTCTGGAACTCCAAACAAATATCAATCAGCATCAAAATCAGGATTTTCAACACGTGTCAAGACAGTTCTACTGTATGGAGCGGAAACTCGGAGAACTACGAAAGCCATCATCCAGAAGATACAAGTATTTATTAACAGTTGTCTACGCAAAATACTTCGGATTCGTTGGCCAGACACCATCAGCGACAACAAACTGTGGGAGAGAACAAACCAGATTCCAGTGCAGGGGGAAATCAGGAAGAAGAGGTGGAAGTGGATAGGACACACACTACGAAAAGCACCGAACTGCGTCACGAGCCAAGCCCTCACATGGAACCCTCAAGGTAAAAGGAAAATAGGAAGACCGATGAACACATTGCGCCGAGAAATAGAGAAAGATATGAGAAGAATGAACAAAAATTGGACAGAATTGGAAAGGGTAGGTCAGGACGGAGTAGTATGGAGAATACTGGTCGGCTGCCTATGCTCTATTGCAGCTGACAGGTGTAAGTAAGTAAATAAGTAGGAAACAAGCAAAATGTCGATAAAATTAAGAACAATATCCCCCACAGTTTTGTATAATCGCTTATTCATAACCACAGAATTTTTCGAAAACTTAATAACACCTCATGGCAATTATCAACCTATTGCGGAGTAGACTATTCTAGCAGTTTTTAAATTATTAGCTAAAAATGAGTGTCAAAAATGAACAAAAATTTATTCAGTTTTTTAATGTTATATTATTACTAGTCTATTGAAATTTAATAAACTAATTTCGAAACATCATGCAACTCAGTAATTTACGATATTATTCATCAAAAGTTAGCTTTGTGGCTATTAAGGATCTTTATATTAGCTTTCCCATAAAATGTAAATACAATTTATACTCGTTTTATTCTAAGATTTTACACCCTAGTGCCACGAACCCGCAAACACAAGAACGTACCTCGAACCACCAGTACCGTGGTCCAGCGCTTAACACATTGACCATTGAGCTAATATTCAGTGGTGTTGATGTCTAACTTCAACCAATCCATAATATTGAGCTACCATCATCCGTTGTGTTTGTTGAGTGGCTGTCTGACACCCAGTACAGTTGAACTCTGCTGGTTACGGTTTCTCAGTGGAACCCCGAGAATGCACTCTGCGGATGATTTCCATTTACAAAGAAACAGTCGTCCAGTGCTTTCAGGATTCAAATTTTGATGTAACTTTAATCAGTTTGTGATACGAATGAAACTCAACAATATTCACAATCTTATATTGACAATTATCATGTACACTACGTTCGTAAGAGAATTCTAGTGGTTTTTTCAGTGAGAAGCCATGATCAGTGGAGTTCGACTGTGTTGGGTGTCAGGTAGCCACTCATCAAACGTAATGAATACTACTTGACTGCTCAAACAGAAGTACATCGATCATTATTTTTGAGTATGCAGTTGAATGTAGAGTTACAACTGAATGAACTGAAATTCAGCAAAAGTATAATTCATTCAAATGTCACTCGATCTATTTTAATTTAGGGTAATGGATTAAATTATCATAAGGTTTGATACTATGAAATGTATGATTCATTACTAAGTAGACTATTATGTATTTGACTGATAAAATAACCAAAACCACTTCATATACATACATATATGTTAGGAAATTTTTCAACAAAAATAAAATCATTTAGAAAAAATAAAAACACTTTATTCTTTATTGTTCTAGAAAATTGATGCAATCATAAAATTATTATACTTCATCATAATTATTCTATAATATTGATACAGATAAATTGATGATCATTGACCTGAATGATTATTTCATTTTGAATTAGTGTGATTGACTAAAAACATTTGAACAATTTTTAAATCAATTTCCAAATAAATTCGCATTCAGTTTAAATGTGAGGAAGATTGCTGAAATTCAAAAAGATCTCATATTTTATAATGTTTTTTTTGCAAAGTTCACAACAATAACTGTTTTCAACTAGTCAGGAATTATATTAATTGGAAAGAAACACCATATTTACATGACACGATGATGAGGATGATGATGATGATATTGTTAAAAAAAGGAATTCAATATTTAATGTTAATGATTGTTTTAAATGATTCAATCATTTAAATTAAAATAACAGGAAATGAAAGGTTATGAAATTTATTATTATTATGATTTATTTATCGATACATTTTATGAAAAGAATAAATATTTGGAATATGTCTTGAGAATATCGGTTTTTATTGTTGGATTGTACTTATTATCGACCGATTTCATTTGAGTTATTACTAAGAAGCATACAGCAGCTATTTCGTCCTAGTAAGTAACTCATCAATACAACTGGTATCAGACAAGATCGCTTGCTCTCATCATTTGTCTTACTCCTGGTGGTTGACTGGATTATGAAGACCTCTGTGTCTCAGCTGAAACACAGAGTAAGTGTGTAGCTCGGATACATCTGGAAGATCTAGACTTGGTAAATAACCTAGCTCATCTATCTCACACACAGCAACAAATGCAGATGGAGACGACCAGTGTAGCAGCAGCCTTTGCAACAGGGAATAGTAGAATCCATCGATGCAGCAACCACATCACACTTGATGGAGCTCTGGAAGATATGGAAAACTGTACAAACATGATCAGCATCATTGGTAAACAAGGTGAATCTGATGGAGATGTAAAGATTAGATTTGTAAAGCAAGAGCAGCGTCTCAACAATTCAACAACATCTACAATTCAAAACATCTCTCAACCAACATCAAAAGCACAATTTTCAATACAAACGTCAACACTGTTCCATTGTTTGGAGCGGAAACTTGCAGAACTACAAAACCGATTATCTACAAGATACAGGTGTTTATTAACAATTGTCTACGCAAGATACTACTCATACATTGGCCAGAGACTATCAGTAACAACCTACTGGGAGAGAGAATAAACCAGATTCCAGCTGACAAAGAAATTAGGAGTGTTGGAGGTGGATAGGAAACACACTGGGGAAAGCTCCAACTTCGATTCCTCAAATTCAAAGGAAAAGAGGAAGAGCAAAGAACACATTTTGTCCAGAATCGGAGACAGAAGTGAATAAAATGAATAGTTATTTGGTAGAGCTGGAAAGGAAAGTCGAGGACAGAGTTGGTTGGTGAATCGTGGTCAGTGGTCTTCGCTCCATGTGGGATAGCAGTCATAAGTAAATAAGTATTTGTAAATATAATTTAGCTTAGTCTGACGAAAAATTCTCATACGTGTGTTTACTTTTTTGAAAACAATAATAATCTTTATGCTTCTGGTGATAAGTTAAACTATTGACTTACAGTATCCGTAATATTAAATAATTAAATTGTGTCCACTACATAAAAGTCTCCAGTTTTTCCCTTTTCAATTTTATCCTACATGATGTAGATGCAGTAAGAAACCACCTAGAATAAAGCTAGTTTTATCGATGGACTTCATTAAGTTAGGTAATGTGTTAACAAATGAAATGAATCAGAATTATTTATTTAATATTGAACAGATTAAAAAACTTGTTTACTCAATGTTGTACTCTGGAGTATCATTATGGAAGCTAACTACTACAACGGTGCTGAGAAAGATAAACATTTCATTCTTTTCTACATTTTAATAACAATTTGAATGATATGCGTTCAGTTTTACTCTGAAAATGATGTCTGTATCAATCCATACGATGATACTCTATGTGTAAATTATTTCTTCTTTGGGATATATTAACAATAGGCATCGCATCAACATGTTGACTTATGCTTTTTGATGTTTTAATGTGAAATTCGAAAGTCAGTTGACCTACAGTTTAGTTCCGAGATGTCACATTCATTCATTGTCGTGAAGCCAAGAAAAGTAATAGGATATCACGTACAAAAGAGCTGTTAGGTATTTTGAAAATCATGATTAACTCACATGTAGTCCTTCTTTCTCAGACAATAGTTTTGTGAATCCAGTTATTAAAATTATTGGCAATGCATAGCTAATTGTCTACAAATAATGTCTGGAAAAGTCATCACAGTCATAATGAATCATGACTCCTTATAGGCGATTAAAGAAAATGTAACTTGTATTTCAAAATATCTTTTCATGTTATTAAGAACATCATTTTTACTTTCTTCAATGATTTGTTTATTGACTGTTTAAATGATGTACTTTGTTGCAATCCGACTAATTTGAAATGAATTTTTAAATCACAAACTGCTTTTTTTAATCGATATCAAAATTTGCGCTTTTACAATCGAATTTTTAACTTTGTTTTGAGAAAAAAATCTGTCAGACAGTTTTATTGTTATGAAATATAAGCTTATAACATAAAAGAAAAAAAGTTACATAGATTATATTCAAAAGCCATATACATAGCTTGTTGTTAATAGACACTGAGATGAAAAGTTCAATCCGTTTTCTTACAGATCACATAGAAATGGAACTTCACTTGTCCCCTTATGTACATTTTATTTGTTTATTTCAACACATAAACATTGGTACAAAAGGTCATTAAAAATAAGAGCGCCACTCAAATTATTGAATTTGTGTGTAGGATATATTATGGCACCAGTGCCCAAACCGAAGATAGCTTCTTTAAAGATCCACTTTCAGAGCCTTTGGCCCAAAATTTTAATACATAAGGCAGTGTAGTAATGTCAGGAATCCAATCGGTGACCAACAGCAAGGTTGTAAACAATCTTCTGCCTAAGGATACTGGAACTCATATTCCAAATCAGCGTTTTCCAACTCCCCTACATGTATGTCTCAAAAGTATTGATAGTAATTAACGGGAAGAGTGCACAAATTTTCCTCCACTTCGAAGAGGTCTTTTCCATCAAGCAATTTCAACCTCACTTTTACATACAGCATGAAAATGATAAACCACTCACTGCTATGTTGATCCATCAGTCAATCTTAACTATGGTGTCTTGTCTTGTTTCTCAATTCTACATAAACATAATTGAATATAATATGTAATAACATAATTTAGGCCATTTGCAAAAGATGAGTTATTCTACAAATGATGCTCTTCTCATATTATTATTATTATTGTAAGTTATTATTTCACATTCGCTAGCCGACTGTAGACATTCATGAGAGTCTAATGAATATTCACTTGAATGTTAGTTCAGTTGACTTGATCTACAGAAATACTGTCTACTGTGATAGTGAATTTATCTCACCGAAAAATTGTCATCTCATAAGAAAATTTAACATTTATGATGATAAGTGATACTTAATTTTTGTTTACTATGAACGGCTGTAGTGAACAGTTCAACGTAGTAACAACAACAGAATTACTACAAATCATTGTAACTTCATCTATCTGATACTCCCAAATTCTACCAATGGATATAATGTCACTTTGCAGCTCAGCATAGATATATACATTACTAACCATGAGGGATTGGCTTGTTGTAACATTTTGTCTTGCATAATGAAACCATCCTACCGATTTAGTTGTATCTACAAACTCTTCAGCAGCAAAAATTATTAGAAAATCGATCAACCTACATTCATCAATTAGGATTGTCCAGACCATGTACCTAGTGCTAGGCGAATGATTAACGTTTAACATTTAGTGAGAAAGTGAATGCTAACAAAATAACTCAGTTTTATGTCATTCTTGAGAAATTAATAACTGATAGCTTCTTTGTCAAATCTATTGATTTCCATGGACGGATTACCAAAGAGACGTTTGGATTGGATTTATCAGCCCTTTTGGCACGGTTATAACTACAATAACACTATTGTACGAAGTCGTGACTAGTGGACTTCAACTGTGTCGATTTCAGATAGCTATCCACCAAACACAATGGATCATGGTCACTCAATATTTAGGATTGATTGGATATTAACACTGTTCAATATCGGCTTAATGGTCAAGGCGGTAAGAGTTTTCATACGCGACTGGTGGATTTTAGGTTGGGTTCTCGTTTGATGGTTCGTGGCTGTGCATTGCTGATGCGTCCTATGATAGGATTGTTCAGTGCTTTCATATTTCTAATGGTG